>JAVSBS010013483.1:13652-24052 GCA_033124195.1 Coracias cyanogaster
GCTTTTTTGTTGTTGTTTGGCCAGTAACTGTGTACAGATTCATCTCTAGTACCTGCCAATGTCAGATTTTACAACGGCAAAATAGGGGAAAGAGGGTATTTTAAAGCAAAAATTAGCCTTTAGAGTGATTCAGGCAATGTCAAGTTTATAATGAAAATAAGTAACCTCTGCAGGATGAAGAGTTCTTTCCAGTTTCAAAAGAAAATTGAAAGTGAAATGCACGCAGTGTTCCGTATTTGTCATCGTTCCCATCATTCTGGCACAATTCAGACCAAGAAATCTGTAATGATATATTGGGGTTCTTACCATTAACAGGAATTTGAGAGGAAGAAAATGCTCTCTGCATGAGAAAACAGTAGTCTTTTTTTTTTTTTTCCAGTAAGAAATTCATAACTATAAAACCAGTAAGAGTTCAGTGAGAGTGACAGCAGTAAATTGTGTCTGCTAATTCATTCACCCACTCTTTCTTTTTTCCCCTGTGGCAAATGCTTTTTTTCCTCAGTTTAAAGAAAACAGTTTTAAAAGAGAAAAAAAAAAACTGTAAAGATAACTTAAATTTTGTTTCGCATCGTAATATGAAAGTTACACATGTTAAGTAGACTATTTTAAGGAAAGACAGGAATTTTAAACCGCATCCTTTTGAGATGGAAATACTAAAAGTTTTCCAAAGGAAATAACAGGCTTTTTCCACGTTCTGAATTTTCAGTGAGTGTGAGGTGGGACATTTTCTTTCACAAAGATGCACTTTCAGATGAATAACAACTGGAAAGAATTTGAACAACTCTTAAGCTGGGTTGCAATAAATATTCAGACCGCTTAGGACAAGGAGAGAATGGCTCAAAATGGGAGTTCTGAGATGAGTTCTCAAACTACCTGTATTTATAACTGAGTCATTTGAAGTCACTAGCTTGCAAGTGTGTGAAGTTTAGTGTGTGCATAAAGCCTAGGTAAGATGACAGACATCTCTCACTGAAAACAAACTGCTGATAGTGTTTCCACTTAATCAGTCTTACCAGCCTCCGTGTATTTGTAGGCAGTTGAGTGCTGGAGAAACAGTGGTAGTTGTCACCCTAACATTTGAGAGCTCCTTTGCAGTATGCACCTTACTGGGTTATGTTGTGTCACAATTTAACACACTGTTGTCAGGAGGTAACCTTACTGTTCCTGCTGTAGTTGAAAACAAACAAAATTAAAACAAACTTGGCTATTTCCAGATCATTCCCATGTATTCTTTTGGTTTAGTTTTAGGAAAGTGTTTCAGGGAAAACTAATGCTTTATAGAAATAAAGGGCAACCAAGTATGATCAGGGTGACCTTCGCTGTTATGAACAGGTCTTTGGTTCCGATAAGCAAGCAGACAGGCAAAGTATTTCACAAAATATTAGCAAGCGATTGAGGCAAGGTTTTTAGGGAGACCTATAATTGGAGAATACAACTGTAGTTGAGAGACACAATAATCTTTAGGTTGCACTGGCTCTTTTTCAGGTCAGCAGTGGAAGCTGCAAACTGTATATGCAACACTTGCTAGATTTTTCTGCCCGTACCAGTTGCTTTTATGCAAGGTGTAACTCCTTGACAAAAACTGGCTTTGCCTGAGTTCCTGGTCTGTCATAGCCTCAGCAAGCACTGCCACAAAGCAATGCATCTGTTTGATTTTGGTTTTTTGGTTTTTTTTTCCCCTTAAACTTCCAGAATTGATCTGTCTTTATGATTGCATAGCGGGCTTAATTACTTCCACGCACTGGAAAAATCTTTGTTTTGATATTTTAATTTTTTACTTCACTATGTCCGTATTTTGCTATTAAGGTACTTCTCAGAGGTCATAACATTTGCCAACCCCACTGAACTGTTTGGGCTGTTGTAGTTTTCCAGATGAGCATGACTTTGGGATAGCAGAATTAAGAGTAGAGAGTAGCTTTGGTTTGCTCTCAGCAGTATTGGCACTTAATTTTTTTTTTAAGGCCCTCCTTGGTAGTGGAGGGTTAAAAGCAGTGTGTAATTCTTGAATAGGAGCATCTTACTTGAGGTGCCTGCTGTGAACAAAATTGACTAGGAATGTGTGGTCTCAGCTAATTTCCCTAACAGCAGGTACTGCAAGTGAAGTAATTCATCTGAAAAAGCACGTGTGACTCTTTTCCCTTCAGCTGGCAGTGAGATTCTTCAGGCAGAAGTCACTTCATAAAGATAGGAGGGATTCATTTACTACTACTCATTTCTCAAATAATCTGCCATGAATTAGTTTGATTTTTATGTATTTCATGCAGAAAATGAAGTGAGCCATTTTTCTGTTGGACCAACATATATCAATGTTGTAGTACACAATTTGTCTTTTTAAAAAAGTCCATACAGATACAGTATTGAAATAAATTTATAGCTATTGATGCTTCATTAGTAAAGTTATTGTGCCAGAAAAATAATATCTTCAGGAATTACTACTTTAAATTGTTATTGGAGGGCGGTATGAGAGAAACAGATGTAGGCTCCTAAATCAGAATCCAGTTATAACCTTCTTAGGAATATATATTAATTCAAAACTATCTGACAAGAGAGTCATTGGTTAAATGAAAACGTTCGGTTATTGCCTTCTCCTTCAGGATCTTTTTGAAACTGTCAATGATCTACAAGCAGTCACAAAAGTCACTCTTTTTATATTCTTTTTTTGAAGTCTGGTCTCTGCTCTGTGTTCTCTTGCACACTTTGATAGAATGCTTTGGCAGTGCTGGCTGATGTTGCTTATGTTGACACCCTGGAGGGGGACACAGAATGTCACGTCCGTTTTAATACTCCTGAGGATGCACAGGTTGTTGTGAAATCGTACAAAGAAATACAGACCAAAAACAACTGGAAGCTAGAAGTGCTCACTGGTAAGACTTCTTTTTTTAATGGTAATACAGGAGAAAACTTAAGTACTGTGAAAAGGATTGTATCATGTGGTAGCTTTATAGCTATGTTTAGATATCTTGGTAGGGGAAAATACTGTTTTGTTTTTTTTTTTCCTGTGAGCCTTCTCATTTTGCTGTTATAGTGAAATCGGTCAAGCAGTAAGAGGTTTTATGCCACTGCTCACAGCAAAATAACAATATTGCTTGCCTTTATCGACTTAATTCTGTTATTTTGAGATTATTTATTTACATCACTTATTGGCAATGGCCTATAGAACTTAACTGACACTTCTGCTTTAGGAATATAACG
Source organism: Coracias cyanogaster (assembly GCA_033124195.1). Lineage (NCBI taxonomy): Eukaryota > Metazoa > Chordata > Aves > Coraciiformes > Coraciidae > Coracias > Coracias cyanogaster. The sequence goes on from JAVSBS010013483.1 coordinate 16,845, forward strand.
CTCCAATGATGCAAAAGAATTTTAAATGGAGATTTTTTTTTTAACATACTGAACTTGTGTGAAATAAGAAAACAAGGATCTAACAGCAGGGATACACTTACAATGGTTTTAGCACTTGCCTTCTAATTAATCTTTGTTTTTCAGGAAATTGAATAGTATGTGCCAGAGTAATGCCTTTTTCCTCAGTTGTATTTACTGTAAAATTTTTACTGGTTTACACTGGAACTTTATCCTACTGTGTGTTATTTCTTTCTGAAATTACTCTGCTGTTCTGAATTTGCATCTTCTGTCAGATTGGACTAGTATTCCTCTTTATGGAAGTGCAGGGTAGAAGTGAGGAGGGAGTAAGTCTCTCAAACTTTGTTACTGTAGTGATAAATCTTCTAAATTCTAGGCATACACTAACAATCCCAGATGCACAAAAATCGGGTAAAACCATCCAGATGAGACTCTCTCATCTCATGGATTTAAATATTTACCACATCCTTGCACAGATGTTTACACAGGGACCAGTTCCGTGCATGCAGGGATATAAACCCCTGTAAGTGTTGATCAAAGGTTGCAGAAGGAAAAGTTAATGGAATCATAAACTTTCATAATATCAGAGTTTAATTTGAGACTCACTGAATGCTGCTAATGTCATTTGGAGATAGGTTTGTCTCCAGAGTGCTCTGTGTTCCAGGGGTCCAGAAACAACTTGAAATAAGGCATTTTACAGCTGTGTGCTCTGTGTGTATTTGTCCCTGGATTTGTATCCTTATACAAAAGTGTGTAGTGGTAAATTAGGTTTAAACTCGATGTTGTAGGAGGGTTCCATTCACAGTCTTAAAATCTTTTTTTCAAACTGGCTCATTGAAATGAGAATGGAGAGGCTTCTGAAGAATGCACAAGTGACTCACAGTAAGAATTTCAACTTTTCTTAGTGGCATAGGGTGAATACAGAGGATAAGGAAAGAATCTTTAATGCTCACTACTGCAGGGACTAAAGCTTTCCCAGTGTTATTTTAAGAACTTGACTTAAACTAAATGTCTTCAGCTTTTCATCTGACAAGATACTAAGCATCTATGGTAATGTTCAGTTATTACTGTAATTGAATGTATAAATTATCATAATGTATAATTCCATAACTTCTGTGGGAATTTTTTTCCAAGCTCACTTGAAAACTTCCCTGTAACTGAAGATTTCCCATGAGACTGTACAGTGTTACATCACAAAATTCCCAGCATGACAGTTACAGTGCAAACCAGAGAGAAGAGTGGCAAACAGCTATGGACTGTGAAAGAGCCACTGAAAAAAGCTGCACAATCATTTCCTCTCATCTTTCCCCCAATTTTCAAATATTCCTTACTGCGTATGAAGTCTGAAGTTTGCTTCTAACAATGGTTGTAATGAAACAAGATAGTTTCAGTCATTCTTACAGTGCTTATTCTTTCTCTGTTTGATAGTTGTTTCAAACTAGTCAGAGGTTGAGTACATTAGCCTGTGAGTGCTATGGTCAAACTTTAACTGAAGCTGAGCTCCTTCTGCTAATTCCATGTGGAGAGTGATGTTTGCATATTTCATAGAATCGTTGAGTGTGTGGGTTTGGAAGACACCTGAAACATTCCAACTCTCCTGCCGTGGCAGGGACACCTCCCACTAGACCATGTTGCTTAAGGCCCCATTTCCTCAGGTTGTCTTGTCAAGTTTAAGCTCCTTGCTCAGGTAAACTGCTTAGCTGGCAATTCAGTCCTGAAGTTTGAAGTTAATAAAATGCATAGGGCCTTGATTCAGGTCCTGTCCAGCTCATACAGACCATAGACCTCAGTGTCACCTTTAAGCTTCTTTGGACACAGTTTTTTCTTTCTTTCTTGGCCTCGGTGTGTGTTGATCAGATGTTGCAACACTATATGACTTCTTACTATTAAATCTGAGACTGATGGGGAAATACCTGTTAGGTTTCACTAACAGGGAAAGATTCCTCCTCATCACAGCTGAAAACACTGCATCCATTTTTATTGAATATATGTTGATGTACTGTAATGTTGATTTGTTTTGGTTTGTGTTGTGTTTTGTTTTTCAAGGTGATCATGAACAACGTTACTGGCAGAAGATTTTAGTGGACAGACAAGCCAAACTTAACCAGCCTCGAGAAAAGAAGCGGGGTACTGAGAAGGTAACTTGCAAGTAAATTTTTTTCCTGTACAGCCATGGTTGAAAATATGACTCTGCTTCCATGTATGTCTACAGTTTTTGATGCTTTAACGTTTGGCTCTGTATTTAACCCAGTTACATCACTTTCTACTGACTTTGCAGCAGAGTTTTACAGTCACAAAATAGAGAACACGTGGCTGACCTAGTCCCATGCGAGATTTGTCTTTATGGAGTCGAATTGGAAAAAAGTTAAGTTTGTGACTAAAGGCGTGAAGTTAATTTGTAAGCTGGATTTCCTTTATAATCCTGTCTGGTTGGACTCCTTAAAAAGTTAAGTAGTCTCAAATTGCCATAGTGTGATTAAGTCTAGTGCTTTAGTCCTAATCCTCTAGTATGATTAAAAAAAATGTTTTTATTCAGAATGAATCTTTTTCTTCAGGACTTATATAGAGGTTTTTTTAGTGTAGAGTTCTATGTGAACACTGGTATGTTCCTAGTGTAGTTAAAGGTCCATGCACCACTGTCTGTGTCCTGATGCAAACAAATCCAAATGCTACTGTGAGCAACCATAGATGGAGCGGCTTCCAGAGCAAAACTGCATCACATCTAGGGAAATTTCCTTCCAGCCTTGACCTTGGTGTGCCTGTCAGGCCACAGTGGTGAGGGCATGTTGCAATGAACTTGCAGGCTGCAGTCTCCGCTCCTGCTCTGGAAGATCCTTCCAGGCATGCAGGGTTCTTGATTAAGCCAGTCAGATCTTTCACCTAACAGAGAGGAGCCAAAGAGTATTTCTCAGACGTTTTATTGCTGGTTTTACTTCACAGGCATTGCAGATAAGGTGTCTGAGTTGGCTTTAACCCAAATCTTTATGCTGTCACTTGCAAAACTTCAAAATCATCTGACCTTAATGATTTACTGGTGACTTTGAAGACTTCTTGTTTCCTGGACGCTCCAGTGGTGCACACAGTACCAAAAATGTCCTGCATGTTCTGTACATACTTGAAAAGAAATATAGCGTTCACCTAAAGGAACAGCAGTTGTCCAGGTCAAACCCTTGTCTTGCCCGAGGTGCATTTTGCATGTATTATCTTGTCTAAATGTTCTTTCAGAGATCCTGCAGACAAATGAATCTAGTTCTTTTAAACAAAGGTGTGCATAAAGTATTTCCACAACTGACTGATTTAATTACCTTAAAAGCATAAAAGCAGCATTAGCTCTAGACCTTACTCTTTAATATAAGCAGTAAGGGACTGTGAAAACTGTACAGCTTTAGAGGCTTTTACTGAGTCCTGCCAGGTTTTTTTTCAGTCTCTTGAAATGTACTTTTAGTTTTTCAAACAAAAGGTGCCAGTGGCACCTTTGACATCAGTTTGGACTGTAGGTGCCCTGCTCTGAAGTTTCTATCCTTCATCTTTTGAAGCTTGGCATTTGTTGACCAAACTGGTGTAAACTGGCTAATAATGTACCTCATCTAGGCTTGCAAATATGAACTATGTGGGTTCTGCCTAACAATAGTAGCAGCGAGGGTGCAAACTCCTGCTCCCCCCCTTGCCCATCACCTTGCAACTCTGGGAGGTGTTAACTTCAAAGCTAAGTGAATACTATTTTAATGCTAACACCATGAAGCAAAACATCTAGAAAAGAATGCTTCCCTGTAGTCAGTAACTCTTAACTCTTTTGCCACTCTCTGACAGTCTGTATTCCAGAAATATAGACTAATAAGGAAAAGTGTTTATTTCTCTGTTCACCGATATTAATTTTAATATTTTATTTTTGAAAATTCTTCTAAAGTACTAACAATCTGACTTCTTTGGAAGGTCATAATAAAAGGAAGGAAAAAAAGAATATAATGATTCATAATTTAAACATGTACAACTGAATATGCTGTGAGTGTATCCTACCTGTAAAGATTTGTTAAGGGTTTTTAAATCCCTTACAAATCCCTCTTTGAAGGTGAGCATTTGCCTATTGGCTGTTTTAAACTTACGGTAAAGACAACATCTTATGCTTCCTTTCAATTAGTTTTTAAATGGAAGCTGAACAGTTTGATCCATGCAAGCTATATAGCTGCAGTGATGTCAGTGTATTTATAGTAATAGTGAACATCTTTCTCTGCCATAGTTCTTATAATAAACTAAATGTCCAAAGGAGACTAGATAGGCCAAGGTTCCCCAGAAGTTGTGGCCCGTGCTTAGCCATCCTTTGTAGTTAAAAGTGTCAGACTTTTCCCCCCAGGTGGTAATTCATTGTCACTGCTGTGCTCCCCTCTGCTCCTCCTTCCAAATCCTGGTTCTCTTTCGTCTGTCCTTCAACTGCCTGATAAAAAAAAACCCTGGTAAGGTAGTGATATAGATTAAAACCTTCTCCCTAGAACTGTTTCTTTAGGGCAGTGCCAGTTCATGAAGACCTAAAGCAACTCATCAGTCTATAGCCTTAAGCTCTCTGGATTGATAGAAGTCTTGTGTTGACAAAGCCGAGGCATGAGCGCCTGCAAGCTTCCCTCCAGGGCCCTTGGCTCTGGGGGAGGTGGTGCTGCTGCACCTCATTTACACCTTGTGCACCCCTTTACACAGAAGGAAAGGAGGAAGTTTAAAAGGGTGGGAGTGGTGGTCAAACTGAAAGGCATTTGGTCAAGAAGTGAGAATTGGGTATTTGCAGAGGGTGGAATAATTTTGTAGAATATATGGGAAAGGAGGATAGTGGGAATGCCTAGGCACAGCCCATGCTATTCTTTTCTGATTATGCCTGGGGCTCAGGTGCTGTGTCTTGGCAAGACTGACCTGTTCGCGCTCTGTGTGCTGTGGGGAGAGGGCCTCCTCCAAAGCATAAACAAGCCCCTCTTCCTTGTTCTCAAGTTGGTATCAATGAAAGGATTGGGTACTGTTTGGAGTCAGGAATAGTGGTGTACTTAGAAATAGGTGCTGATACTGGATTGATTGACTGAAGATGGGAATCCTTGAGGCCTCTTACTTATTCTGAGGTGCTGGTATAGAAACACTCACTGCTATGAACTGGGCAGTTCACATCTCAGAGCTTTCCTTACAGTGTTTGTGATTCTCCATCTCATATGTTGGATTAATGAGCCACTGTACTCCTCCTCTCTTCTTAGAGTTTAACTCTCATAATCCACTTTACAGATACCAGAGAGTAAAAGTAACTCTTGGTTACATCTTTAGATCAATTTTCTTTATGGGGAATGGTTGAGGAAGTCATCAGCCAGAACTTACAGTCGTCTGATGCTGTTGAGAACATGTTAAGGATTGCAATCAAGTAAAATGGTGGTTGTGTAATTATACTACAGCACAGCAAACAGCGCATGCAATATCGAGGTGGAGTGTAATTCCTGCCGTGATCTGTGCTGCAGCGTACCTTGCACTTCTGTGCTGCGTACAAGAAGCAGTGTCTGCAGGACATATGGATAAATATTAAATAATGTGATTTATATGTGAAATTTCAAATCTAGTAAATTCTCTACGGGACTGCCTGGTGAACCAGTGCCGCTTCACCTTGGCACCAGCTAATAGGTTTTCAGAGTCTCCATCAGATAAGCTAATGTGGATTTATGCTGGTGCTGGGATTCACCACAGTTTCCTGCATTCTCACTTTTTGTTAAGATTAGGCAGCCTGTCTTGTTCCTTCCATGATTTTAAATTATATTTCTGTTTTTTTCTTATTCATATAACAATTACCTCATGAGCTCATGCTTATGATTAAGGAATCTTAAAAGGGCACCGCAGCAATGAAGCTTGTCTCTTTGCTTTTGTGCATTAGTATGACTTTGTGGCAGTACTGCAATTAAATCTGTGGATGTTCTAGTATGGGTACTTTACAAAGAAGTGTGCTCCTAACGTTCTTCTCAGGGATTTGTTTTCTGACATAGTACCTAGAAGTCAAAAATTAGGAGGTTAGTTTTTGTTCCACAAGAGCGTTTCTCATGCCTCTGTATTGGGAGCAGTTCAGCAGATAATTTAGGCCTGGTAATTTAGGCAATCTCCCTAAAACACAACTGAAAATGGGCAAGTCCCTGGTCAGACAGGATTTCAAGTTAAGGATTCATAGCACTGATGTTCATCCAAACTTGCTGACACAATTCTCAGCAGGGTTATGATACGTACTGTGCTGTTTTCCCAGCCTGAAGGATGGTCCCCATGTGAGTTTCCATGAGTTTGTTTCTTTGCTAACTTGAGTGTAGAAAATGATACAATATTCCTAAGGTGCTTTTTTTTAAGGTCTGTTTTTTCTTACATAGTAACAGCACGAATCCAATAAAAAAGGGTAGTTTTTTAAACTTCTGTATCAGATTGTTTGAGGATTTTTGAAGCTGTGATTTTTTTTGTTCTCCTCAGCCATATTGGGAGGAAGAGAGAAGGGCGCAAAGACTGCTCCTCTGACAGGAGGTTGAAGAGATGCTGTACTATTTTTGCTGGTTCTAAGGCAATACTTAAATTATTTCAGGGCTGTTGTACCCGTCTTTTGTCAAATGTCCAGGTTAGCTGCTAGGTTAGGTTTCTGCTGCTCAAAGAGAGCTTTTTCTTATAAGTTTGGTAAATCAGTGAGTTATATATTCATGATTGTGAGAGAAAATCATACCAATATAATTTTTCCTTTAATCTTTAATATTTTTCCTCTTTGCAGTTGATTGCTAAAGCTGAAAGAATGAGACTTGAAAAGACTCAACAAACAAGTAAACATATTCGCTTCACTGAAGATAACCAAGACTGATTGCCATCTTGAAAGTGAACTAGGTTATTTAAAGCCCAGGGGCACCACTGCTTACAGCAACTAAACCGTTTTTAAGAAGGCATCTGTCGCCTGGTCTGTTTGATTCATAATTTTGCAGACTGCAAGTATGAAGATTACTTTGAATCCCATTTTCAAACAGGCTAAGTGTTTTCTGCTTCTGGGCCTCTAGGTAAAGCTTTCTGGAAAAAGGGTATTAAGAGATCTTGCTTTAGTTCACTTTGGTTTTTTCCTTTTTTTTTTTTTTTTTGTATGTTGAAGTTTTCTACACTAGGTTATGAAATAAAGATTGAGAAATTTTCAGTTGTGCATCTCTAATTCTTGTCTGTTTTAT
>JAVSBS010013483.1:24156-38690 GCA_033124195.1 Coracias cyanogaster
GTTCCATGTATTTTCAAGTGGCTAGGACTGTCAAGAACTTTGTCCTTAAGTCTATAAGAAAATTTTCTTGCCTGAAATGCACACTAAACTGAAGTTAGATTGTTTGGTTTTTTTTTAGAAGAATCTTCGAGGGAAGAAATAAGAAAAGCTTTGTTTGTTACATCTGGTAACTGTAGCTCCAGAAGTAATTCTCACTTACAGATAAGTGTTAAAGTTGTGTGGTTCACAAGATCATAATCTTCAAGCACTTTAAGTATATTCATTGTAGCCTGGAAATATTAAAAAAAACCAAAACCAAACAACCAAACCCCAACCAAACTAACCCCAAACATAAAATTGGAGTGATATAAAAGGTTGAACTTAAGTGTGACTAAGTCTGCTCTCTTCATTAATGTAAAGACAAATTCACATGTTTGTGAGACTGTTTTAGTGAATTTTATTGCAGGGCAAGTAAGACACTAACACATTGGTTTCTAAAAGTGTGAATCTTTTTTGTAAATAGAAGGATGATCAAGTTCTTTTGAAACTTTGGAAGTACTTTTCTGAAATACCATCAGTCTTTTGAAATAAGCTGTCACTGATATTCCAGGTGTCTTGCAGGTATAGATTTTCCTGGTAAAAAAGGTTAACACTTAAATTCGATGCTCTCAGGTTACTGGAGCAGTGTATGTATTTGAATGATACATCTTATTAAAGGACAAAGTTTGGTGACACAGTTGTATTTTTGCTATCTAGGTAAAGAATCTGCATTATTTCCGCTGCATTCTTGAAGGTACTGTGGGTATAATACTGACAGTGGCTTTGCTGTTAGGGAGAACAGGAGGCAAAGGAGGGGAAAAAAAATAGGTGGGAACTAGTAACTTGTGCAGTCCATAGGCTCAGGTCCCAGCAGCATGAAGTCTCCATCCTTTGCTCCCAGGAGACTGATTAGCATCTGAGCCACCAGCAGACAGCTCCTCCGGCGGCGAGGGAGGGTGGGAATGGGGAGGAGGATTACCACAAATCCATGGGGAGGGGATAGCAGTGATCGAACTACAGATAGCTGAAATCTGAGGGGAAAAGTTCCAGATAAGAGTCAAACTTTTGGGGTGGAGGGGAAGACCTTGCTAATGGTTCTTGGAAATTGCGTAAGGACAATTCCTCCTGGGGAAAGGAAGGGGGCAGGGGTCCAATTGCAGGATGATGATGTTGTTGTTGTTGTTATTTTATCTTCCACTCCTCACTTACACTAGGTGGGTAAAATATTTGATGACACAGTAGAGAGAAAGGAGACAACTAGCAATGAAAAGAGTTGATCAATCAATGTCTTTTAGGCACCCTGCCTGAAAGCCAGGAGATTTTTTTTTTTTTCCATTTCTGTGATGTGAAAGGAAATAACCCAACAGCCTACTCAGAGTAAAATGCTTCAAATTTTTCTACTGAAATTCATTTAAGTAAAAAAATCATCCATGTTATAAATAATTCAGATCATAAATGATTCAGACTTCGAATGTTTTGTGGAGAGTGCAGCGGAATTGCGAAAGTATACGTTTTGGAGTTTTGCTCTTTTATTAATATTACTGACTGGAACCCATAGCAATAGAAGTCACCCTTCTGGTCCTTTCCATATTTATATAGATTAAGTATTTACAATTAAACATCAGTTTTCTCTTTCTCCTTTTTTCAAACTAGTGCAGAAATCCAAGTACATATGACAGTATCTACTGCTGTAGGAGAGGAGTTTTACCATCCCAAGAGTTGCATCCCCAAAGGTACTTCGTATTTGACCTTACCAATGGAGGGTGCCTTTAGCGGAATCTGGCACATATACCTGCAGTGATTTGGTTGTTGTTCTTTTTTTGTTTTTTTACCATTACATTTTCAGCTTTACTAGTTTTTTCTCTAGGTTCATCTGCTTTTAGGAACTTCCAACAGTGTTGGTTTTTTTTTCTCCTTTTTTAAAATTTTCTCCTGAAGATATTCTGCATTTTATTTAAAAATTCAGGATGATACTATAAAACTTCAGGAACCCATAACCTTGCACTGCTCATTTGTTTTGTCTGATATTTCTGTCTCCCTTGACTGTTGCGTGTGTTGAAAGAACATCATTACACATAAATCTGCCCAGAGCAAAATCCAGAATTGATTCTGCTCTTCATGACCCAGCACAGGGCTGAATCTGAAATTATTTTTAGCACCCATGTTATTACCTCTCTTCTACAAGTTGCAGACTCTGCTTGGCAGCAGCAGGACTCTAACTGACCTATGCGAGGCCTTTTGTGCTAGCAGTAAATTTGTAATTTGTGTCCTCAATTAAAAAGAGAGCTCTTCGTTTAGAAAAAAATGAAATTAATGGCAACATTAGACAATTGTAGATCTTCTCATTCATGATTTAGGAGATTCGTTTCTCTAGGGACCATTCACGGTGCTCTAATCCAGCCAACCTGCTTGTGGGTGCTCTGGTGGGAAACTTCTATTTTTTTCTACCTCTCCTTAAGAAGGCTTCTTTGATATCTCTTCTGTACAGTATTTCCAAGATTAGGAATTACACTTCTGAGTACTGCTTTTTTTTTTTATTAGCAAAGACATTACAAGATTTTGCAAATATTGATGTGCAAATTTGAGTGAAGCATTGTGAGGTGCTGAGGACCTCTTGTCTAGGCTGTGGGCGTCTGCTGTGAGAGAACTTCCTAAATACTTATCCACCTCCTCTGTTGACATACTGTATTCCCAAGGACTATGCTCTTCTCTCTAGCAATACTTCTTTCACTTTTTTCCATGTGACTAAGTCTGACATAACACTGCCTGTTCTACTTGTTTTATCTCACACAGCTAATACTGGCATTCAGTACCTTCCTTCTTTTCTAAGATGTACCGTGAATCCTACTTTAAATCAGACTTCAAGGCAGTCTCTGAGAGCCAGCAGGTAAGTAAATGATCTTTTTCTAGAGAGGCTCTAAATCAAATTAGAAAATTACTCTCTAATAGATGACAAAGGCACTTGCCTGCCCAAGTCCTCTAGAACATAGGTCAGCATCATAATTGCTTGCTTATGGTACCATGGTATCTAATGATCTCAGACAGGATTAAATCATGGGAATAATGCTGCCTAGTGCTGTAAAAAAAATAATTAGATCAGGTATGCTTGGGTGACTTTGAAATGTGCCTGAGTGGGGAAGTAATATGGTTATCTCACAAGTGATAAAGTTTCTGTGGATGGTGTTGAAGAATTTGCTCTCTACCAAATGTGGAATATTCCTTCTAGCATTAGACGTGCTTTCTTTGTGTCTGTTGTGATTCTGCAATGGAGGAAGGTGGCTTGCTTGCTGCTATATTCTGAGTGTGCATAAGCTATATTTTTATGGTATTAAAGCATGGTATTCTGACTGCGTTTCCTTCTCCTGTAGCAAGGTTAGAGCCTTGCTCCTGTGAGTACTGAAGAGCATTTATTTTAAATGCAAGTGCACAGCTGCCATGGTTTGGTTTCTTACCTTTTTAAATATGCCAGTAGGTGTTTTGTCAGTGTGTTAGGGAAATGTCTGGGAAAACATATTTGATTAATTTTACAAAGAAAAGAAATTTCTAGCTGGTTGTTTTGTGAAGTTGGGATTATCAGTCTGTCTCTTTGGCAGCAGCACTGGCCTAGGAGTTCGTCCCATCTCTCACCAGTGTCTGCTTCTGCCTGCTCCTGACTTAGCAGTTGCTGCTGTCTGGGAGCCTGCTGTGAAGTGTGTGACCCCCGAGGATCTGGACAAGTAATAGTGGGAAATGGTAAACTGACCTCCACAGCTGAGGAAGATACCGTGTGCAAGCATTCTCTGAATGCCTGGCTGAAGTACCCATTGCAGGCCTTAACCAGAGAGTACTCATTTCATACTGTAGTGCTTGGGCTTTACAGAAAGCCACTGTGTCTGCTTGAATATGTAACCAAACTAGCCATGCAGATCTTCTAATTGTGCGTTCAGCCTCAAAAGGTTGCTCTCTAATGGAGGTGTAAGTGACAGAGGACTGCAAAGCTGGGGGCTCTTGGACTTGCCTTTAAAGCAAGCAGTTGCTGTGACAGCAGTGGGCAAATGCTTTGAACTGAGGAGCTGCCAGTGCCAAGAGGCCAGGCAATTCTCCGGGCTACTTGGCAACCCACAGGTTTTTGTTACTTGACAGTTACTGGGCCAGCTCTGCTATTCATGCCTCTGCTGGAACAGCATGTGTAACTGTTAGCCAATTGCTGCACAACCAGGAGAAAATGAAGGCAGGAGAATATGGAAGAATTTGCTCGCTGTTGCCAAGGGGACTTGTTTTGAAGTAGATAAACACTCATCACTGCTGTGGTTTTATTGCCTTATGGCATTTTGAGTGGAACCAAACAAATGCCCGAGGGTGAAAAGAAGTGGGAGCAAGGTAAAGGGAAGGGCCAAACCAGCCTTTGCACTTGAAAGTAAGTGGCAGCTGCATGGGCAGAAGGGCTGTCTTGTGTTTCTGCAGCAAAGTTTCTCTTTCCAACCCATGTCGCAGCACCCTGGCCCTGCCCACACCCCCCAGAAACGCCGTTTCCAAATGCCTAATTGCAGTGTTCAATCTTAATGATTTGTAGAAAAGTAAGGACCTGGAATAAAGTGAGGAGTGTGGGGAGTCTGATGGGAAAAGCTTCTGCTATGGTGTGATTTTACTTAAGGTCATTTAACCCACCTTGTTTCTCACCTGTTGTAGGGCTGGAGCAGAGCAGGGGACAGGAGTTGCAGCTCCATTGAGTTTAGAGGGTTTTATTGTACTCTTTTTCTAGAATTCTAGGTACGACCTGTCCCAGTGAGGGACCACTACCCCCTAGCTGCCAACTCGCAAAGTCTCTTGCTCTGTCTGTCCTTGCTCTGGTGGCCTGGGGAAGGCTGGGGGCAGAGGTGGCAGCCTTAGGGCGACTCCTACGTGGGGCCTCCCATTACTCCTCTGAGGCTTTGGCCAGCAGAGGGCAAAGCTGCTACATATTGACCTGCGCTGCAGGTTTTGCTATGTGTTACACCCTGGGTAATGACTCTGATGAAGCTATTTATATGATTTTTTCGGAAAGAAAAGTCCCCTATGTTCCCAGATACCCTGGGCGCCTGTGAGGTGGCTGGGAGCTGGGGTCTTCAGGCACTAGCCACAAGCCCTGGCTCTCATCTGCTACCTGTGATGGACCAGAAAGATGCTTTTCTAGTACATTCAGGAGAGATTTTCATCAAGCTGTGAAAATATTTCTCCAAGGGTAACTAAAACTGCTTTTATCTGGGTTGAATACCCTCCTGCTTCAGAGAGCAGTGGTGTCCACAGAGAAGTTTGGGTAGTCTAGTGCCAAATTACTCTTCACAGTCAACAACAGACCAGATAAATGCAGAAGTGTCATCAACATGGTGATCTCTGCTAACTGCTGGTAGGAGCATACATTGTGAGGAGATGTAGGTTACACACATTCTTCCTTGTTGCCAAAGTAGAATTAATATAAAAGTGGGAAGCTCTTAAACTCCTTGCCTCTGTGGAGGGAGCATATTCTGGTTCTCTCACTCTCTGAATAATATATGGAGCAGTCATAGTTAAATATTTTTTTGCCTTCGTGCTATATGCAATTTTCTCATTTGGTTAGGTTTTTTTTTAGGTTTTTTCCCCTCCACTGTGACTGGTATTTCTGTTTGCTTTCCCTTGTCTGCTACACACTGAAATGTAGTTTTGCTATGAAAAGTGGCTTTTTGTTACCTGGTGTGTTGCCTAGTATTTCTTTGGTAAGTATTTTGGGAATATAGCCGCTCCCTCAGATCTTGCTCATCATATCTGGTACCTCAGTAGATAACCTCTTGCAAGCTTTAGCCTAGAAGCTCTTCCACGTGCATACATGCAAAGTGTACTTGATCTGTTGGCTCAGTTTAGTCAAAAATCTTGGTTCAGGAACTGGCTATGCTGTCTAGTCTGATGTTCACACTCACCAGAAACAGCCTTATTCTAAAACCAAAAGCCCTGAATTTCTTCTTTTGTGGCAAGTAATGTATATCAGTTATTCTTGTATAAAAATAAATGCTGTTTTATTGCAAGGTAACTTACAAGGTGGGAATTTTCTGTCACCAATTATAAGCTGAAGTCTGTCTTCACAGTGGCTTTTACCTGGCGTAACCTCAAGAAAATGTGGCATTTTTCCAGTGCCGACAAATTCTTATGCGTGGAGGTGAGCTCAGCTATGCTGTGTGCTTGCTTTGGAGGCATCCACTGCTATGAAACCACAGTGATGCAGTCGGCAGGGCCTGTCCATTTGCCTCTGTTCTCTGTCAGTGCGGGGTGTTAATGGGGGCCTCCGCTGTAGTACAGCTCCAAAAGCAGGGTTAAGCCATTGCTAACAAAAAGGCAGGAGCCAGTTCTGTCTGCCTCCTTTCATGTTAGGCTTTTCTTTGTTATTCTCTGTGTTGTAGCTATAGACTTTTTGCTTCTAGTGAGCTACACTATGGCAGATACAGAAACATCTGTCCATTAATTTGGCTAAAGATTCAACCATAATTAATCTCTTTCATACAGTACTGCTTTGATATTATCTTTTTAATTATTCTGACATTTAACACTCTCAAAACTGAAAGCTGAATTCTGAATCCACTGAAATTCCTTGACTGGCACTGAAACATCCACTGCAAAGCTTATTATTTGTGTCACCACAATTCATCCTCAAATAATTTCCCCTCATATTCTCCCAACAATAGCTCTGAGGTGTATTCTGGTCTGTGTTGGATTCACTTCTTGTGTTAGATGTGAAAGATTAAACTCTGTGCCTAGAGCAAGGGAGAGAGTATCAGACAACCATGTCTCTTGGATTTTCCACTCGACAGTGGTTTATTTGGCTCTTAGAAGAGCCAGGTGATGGAGCAGATGTACTCAGTGTTTCATGCTTTTTGCTAAAGGTTGGCCTTTGAGGTGGGGGCGAGGGTCTTGAGCTGGCAGCTCCAGTCTGTGTCCTGGTCCCACTCCCTGCCCTGCCTGTGGCTGCCCAGTTGGGCACCGAACAGCTGTATTTACACCAGAACTGTGCTTACACCTAAAATCACAACTGTGCCAAAACCACAGCGAGTCTCTTAAAAACTTGAAGCAAGAAGGAAATAATTTCCCTTTTCCTGTTGCTTCATATAATATTCTTTTTTCCTTTCCTGTCCTCCTTTTATGCCCATTCCTTCTCCCTTTGCCAGTGGTTTCCTGGATGCCAGGATTAAAGGCAAACCCCGCTCCTTCTAACAGTCTCAGCGGCTCCTTACCGCAAGTGTGTCTGAAACCCTCCTGCTCTCTGCTAGGTCCGTTGCTGTGTTCTTACACTGATGGAAAACCCCAGAATAATACAATTTGGATCAGGGGCAAAATATTTAAAGTTATCTGGGTGTCAAAACATGCTGTGTGGCCTACTTGCACTTAGACTATATCTCTATGTATAATTCTATAGCGATACATAGATAGAGCTGCAGTGGCAGAGTGGGTCACCCACAGCTTCCAGCAGGGAGACAGACACAGGCTCATTTTGCAGTTTTTAAGCATGAGTTTGGCACCATCCCCAGTTTCAGATGCCCTGATTACAACTCCTATGCTGTATATTGTATCTCGCTTCTTGTCAAAGGGTTTTACCATGGCTGGGGACACGTTGTTTGTGACTGGATTGGACTGTTTCCTTTAAGGAAGCCAACGTGAAGGCTGCTGCATGGCAGGCAGTGTGTCCTGCTGTGTGGGGAGATGTTCATCAAACTCTCACGCCTGTGGTTCTCTCAGCAGTCGCCACCTTTCCAAATCACAACGGCTGTCTTTGCCCCTTCAAAAAAGGCATGAAAGAGGCTTGGGAAGAAGCACGCTGCTGTCACATTGCCTGTGGCCCAGTGGAGCTTGAGTAAGACAAGCTGTGTCAAAAACAGAGAAGCAGAGAGTTTACAATGAGAAATCAGGGCACCTGGCTTGAAACATTTTCTAAATGTAACAGCTTTTGCTATCTCAGTGCCAGAGGTAGGAAAGCAAATGCTGCTGCTTCTCTTGTGTATAGGTGAAGACCCAAACACCACAGGCAGGAACACATGGGTTGGACCCCGGAAGAGGTAGAAGCAGGAAGGACAAGAGGATTGAAGCTGCCAGCTGGCTGCAGACCAGGAGGGTGGAAACTGTTCTAGGGATACCACCACAGGGTCCCAATCAGGTTCGAAGGGTTAATTCTTAAGACACTTTTTTTCCCATGTGTCTCAGCATGGTCTGGTTATAGCCATGATAAGAATTAGAAGTGACAATACGCTGCAGGGGAGCTGTTCTCATGAGGTTTGCATCATGCCTAAAGCTGGACCTACCAGAAACCTCCCAGGAGAGGCTGATCTGCCAGACCCTTGGATGACTCAGCTGACAGCAGCCACAGTTTAGCTGACCATCTTGGCTTCCCAAATTGAAGGAACCTTCCAGGTTTTTTGGCGTTCACCTCTCTTAGCATACCAAAATGTTTTCTGAGCCAGACATGATGGAGGACAAGCTGGCATGACAGACTCTGCTTTCCCCTGGCAGAGGCAGTGCAATCCCTTCCTCCCTGACCATGATCTCCTTGGAGAAGTGTGGGGAAGGTATCACCCCTTCAGGAATGGTGGGACAGGCTTTCCTGGTCACAGCAGCAAACTGCAGAAAACTGATAGAAAATAGAAATATGAGTGCAGCTTCTTATCTTCTGCATAATATCAAAATGAGGATCCTGCCATTAGGATAGGACAAGACGAAAGACTAAAGCCACTGTCTGTCTTTCAGTATCAAAATACAAAGCCCAGCATTATGTGACACTAATCTATGCAATACCATGAGTAGCTTGAGGCCCATCAGCTCCATCTGATGAGGTTCTGCCACCATGCCATCTGTTTTGTATTCATCTGTCACTGAGACTTGGAGCCACTGGAGAGGAAAAAGAACTGGCAATGTCATGCCGTGGCTTTTTGACATCAATACAAGCGGTGTGGGAATTGCTAGAGGTTGTTTCCTGGTGCTTGTCGTGGGCATCAAAATGCAACATGGGGGAAAACCCACAAGTCCTATAAATACCACATCATCTCCCACTTAGGAGTAAATACAATTGCCATTCTTCAAAATGTCTAGACAGAAAGCTACAGTTATACTGCATTTCAGCTGTTCTCTAACAAAAGGAGACAACACGTGTGGTTCTTGGTGTGTCAGCTTCCTGCTGCTACAGTCTGAATCCTGTAGGTTCCACTGCGACCATGGGATGAATATGGTGCAGTAGGGACTCTGTTAGCTGGAGCAAGCTGGTATCGCTCCATATGGTTGTCTCAAATTAGGTCAAGATTTGGCTAACAGCAGATGTTAAAAGGAAGAACAAGCAAGATCAGCCATAGACCTGCTGGGACTGAGGTTTCTCTCAGCTTGGCAGCCTGTCTGAAGCAGCACCAGCAGCTGATATCCAGGGAAGAGGGAGAAAATGGATAAACAGGTGCTGATACTTCCCCTGAAACATCCTCTAAGCCTCTAGAGCACTGCTTTTAACTCCTACTTTGTTATCCCTTCTCATAGGCTCTTTTTCAGTCCTTGGTGACTTCTAAAGAGTAAATCTTTCCCTGTATTTCCCATGGGCTGCCCTACTTTACGTCATCACTTCAGAGACAGAAAACACAATCCTGTGCAAAATGAGTATCTGCTTGTCCCAATTCCCAATGTATTTCCATTATCAGAGGCGAGGCAGTGGAAATGTGACCCCACTGAAATCTCTGGGTAGGTCACAGTTCTGCTCGGTGCAGTGGGGACTGTGGCTTTGGGAGGTGAATGCACTTGGGAGGCAAAGAGTAGTTGTTTGGGCATTCCTCACAGGTCATGACAGAGCTCGCCATAGTTTCTACCCTTTTTGCAGCGCCTTTGTTCCCAAGCAGTTTCCATGGTGCCCCTGCTTTGTCTGCAGACCTGTCTGCAGGCAGCACTCTTCTCAAACACACCGCACAAGATAATCTTTATGAGGCGGTGCATTGCGTTGCGTGGCTGCGCTACAAAGCTGTAGCTCAGGCTGCTAGGCATCAGCCACTGCAAATATCTTGCAGGCTATCTCACGGGCACATCTTTAGAAAGTATGGATTGATGTTTTTTAACTGAAGGGAGCGATCTAGATGACGCCGCCTGAGAATCCAGCTCAGACTTTTGTCGGTCACGTTTAGCAAATGAAAATAACGAGGAGGGCTCTTGTCAAAAGGCATTGTTGCTAGTAGTGTAGCATTGCTGCAAAATAACAATAAAAAAGCAATAGAAGGCATAAGAAGAAAGAGCAGCCATGCTGCTTGCTGCAGCACTCTGCACATTTTTTTTATTTCCATCTGACACGAGTGTGAAAGTAGATGATCTGTGTATGTAACACAGCATTGCTGCCCTCACAGAGACTGACAAGGACGAGGTTATGCTCATCCACTATCTACTGTTAATTCTGGAGCACTGACCCCCCTCCTCCCTCCCCAAACTGCTTTGGCAGGACCTTGGTGTACTCCTATCAGGTGTGAAGTCAGAAGGGCTGAGTGACCTGGCCCCTGTTTTTTTTTTATGCCCAAGAATAGTGTCTTTTGAGAAACCATGAGCTTTGAGGGGTAGAGGCTGTTCAGAGGATAACGATGGCCCAATACTGGAAATATTTCAGCAGGAAAACTGCTTATATGAATTTTACAGGCTGTTCATCCAAAAAGAACAGTGTAAAATCACTGCCGAAGTGAAAAAGCAGGCAAAAGGGCAAAGCTGTGCTAAGGAGGGATTTTTAACTCCCAGGCATGGCAGAGGGTACGTTAAATAGTGGAAATCAGGCTGGAGGTCTGTTAGCAGGCTCTGTACAGGAATGCAATTTAATCCAGGACCTGCAGATATCAATACGAAATGGAACAATATTAGAGTTCGTATCAAAGTACAGAGAGAATAGAACTGAGGACACGAGGGCAACTTAGAAATAGAGATGTTCTAGTCACAAAAACTCAGTACTGTGAGCAGGAAAGAGGCTTTCTTCGTTAAGGTGAAGCTTGTACTGTGTGTTGGGATAGAACAGGTGGCTCCTCAAAGCTGGACGTGAAAATTAATAGTTTGCAAGTCTTGGACAAGGCTTTCAAAGATGCCTAGAAAATTATAATGCCCAATTAAATAGGAATTGGAGATCCAAGTCCCTTAGGTGGTCCTGAAAATCACAACCACTCTGCACTGTATCTAATTTTCAGTCAGATTTTTCCCCCCTGCTTCTCTTGGCATTCCTATCCTAGCAGCATCCCCAGCTCCGGCTGGCACAGACCTCCGGCTGGAGCTGAAGCCAAATAGCAGGGCTTTGAAATGTGGCATTTGAGCCGCCTCGTTGGGGACAGGAGAGAGCATCGTCTGTCCCTGCTGAGGCCATTCAGAGCTGAATCTGTTGGAGCCCTTAAACACCAGCCAACCACTATTTTTCCACCAGACACCTCCCTCTTGCTTCTGGCCCATTTTTGTACTTCTGAGGTGGAAACACAAAGCCTGATCAGCAGTGAAAAAGCAGGCTGTGCTCCAGTGAAGTTAAGAAGTGTGAGATCTATTTTGAATTATGTTTTTCTTTTTTTTTTCCCTTGACTGATGTTAGCTTCTCATACACACATACCATGCACCTGACCTGTTTGGGCTACAGCTTCTGGGTCTAGTGGAGATGATGCGGATGTATGTCCTTCAAACTGGAGGATGCTTCATGAAGGAGCATTAGAGGAAGGACTGTGTGCACTGAGCACATCCTGCGAAGCAGGGCACATGGCACAGAAGGTGGGACTGTAGAGAGGCAGGTTCCCAGCACGTGTGATCCTCTGCTGAAGCAAGGTCCCCAGAGAGCTTTAATTGACGTAGATGAATATCATCCTTTTGTGCTCTACTCAATTATTCCAAGCCGAGCAGCGCTGAATCACTACCTGCATCAGCATCAGTCTTCCTCTTCAAGCAGGGCACAGGCTGCCTGGGAAACCATGCCCAAAGCGCTGTCACCGTAAGAAAGACAACAGAGGAATTGAGAAAATTGGATAATTCTTTATATATCTGTATTGTTTCACCCTGTATGTTGGGGCCTTGCACTGGTCACCAGCAGGATTCAGGCTGGTTTTCTCCTCCCTTCCTTGTGGCCAGGATGCACTAACTGGCTCTTTTTTGCCTCTGACTGAGAAGTTTGTTGCAAGCACAGGTACAAAATTAGGGCAGCATGCCTTGGAGCTCTTCCAGACTGGCCCCATGCCTGAGGTTGAACCTCTCTGAATTATTTGGGGTCAGGAGAAAGATTCCCCCCCCCACAGGCCAGTGCTATGGGCCATATCAGTAAAAGACCAGAGGGAGCTGCGCTGCACCAGATTAACTTCCTAGGCTATCCTGGGAATTATACTGTATCCTTGATTCTCCCTATCTGCCCCCAGCAACTCCACACTGGGAATGGGCTGTACCTGAATGCAGAGGTTAGGGAAGTCCTCCGCCTGGCAAAGGCTTGGGAGAAAGGAGAGGAAAAAAGCCTTGGTGTTTTGGAGGTAAGTGGTAAAATAGGCTTGCAAAAAAAATGGGAGGGACAACTAGCCCTCAATACGAACAGGATCACTGATGCCATCTAAGACAGGAAGAGTGGCACAAGATTCTCTTGGAACCATCCTCCAACAGCACCTTTTAAATACTATAGACTTCAGTCTCAGACTTCAGGCTGGAATTTGGTCATGGCCAGAGCACTGCTGCCCTCTCACCTGTGTCTGGGTTTTCCACTAATTCCCTCTGCTCCACGTGTCTCATTGACTAGATATCCCATTCCCACCACCTACTAACAGTTTTTATTGCTTCTCAGCCTTTCTTAGCCCATGGACCCATCCAGTCTCTCCATGGCTGTGGAGTTCCTGAGCTCAGCTGCGTTGCCAGGAATAGTTCCCAGGAATAAGCCTCTTTGGCGTGTGCAAGTCATTGTGGCACCAGCCACTCCAGCAGGATGCGAGGAGGAGACGTGGCACAGACTCACAGCCTAGGAACTAGGTAAAAAGAATGAGTGAAATAAGTATTATGTGTATGCAGATTATGGGAGAAATACAGATGGTGTGAGTGCTGGCTCTTCGGGCTGGCTGGAAGATGTGCATGTATTTATTTGTGGTTGTGACAAGAGGGGACTGCATTCTGTGTCGCTGTCCACACAGCTTTGCACCTAGCAAGGCGTGATAAAAACCTGAAACAAGTTTCCACTCAAAGGGAGACTTTCTGCTTCCACCACTTGTCTTGGGCTGGCACCAGCATGAAGGCCTAGGAGGTCCCTCGGGGCAGCTCTGAAAAACATCAGCTTGCAGCTGGACCCAGCTGACCGCCCAGCTGCCACATGTCAGCAGGGAAGGTATGTAGGGAATATGAGGCTGGAGGTGGGGCTAAAGGTATTGGCTAAATCCAGGTGCAGGCAAGACTAAGTAGTTTTCAAATTAATTAGCTGGCAGGAGTAAATTTAGCATCTCCCTAATGCAGTAGAGATCATGGTGATTTTTGAGTCTGTGCTTCTGAAGACTGACTTTAGCTGCTAGCACTTAAAAGCAGGAGGGCTGGGAAGATGACACAAAGGGGAGCAAGCCTGGGGCAGGGCAGGAGCCCATGTTTGGCAGAGGAAGGCTTTGGATTAACAGTTTTCCTACACCTCGTATTAAAGAACAAATCTAGTTTTGGAAAGAAACTCAAGGGAAGCAGCAAATTTCTCTACTGAGTAAGGGGATGGCTTTGTTTAACATGCTAGCAGGCAGGTCAGTACGGAACCAGACGGGTGTTTCGGTGAGGATTTGTGGCCCTTGGCCACGCAGGCAGGGCCATAGCAAGCTCCCATTGCTAAAATCTGGAGATAGTGAGTATAATTGTCAGAACCACTTGCCTAAGGATAGAATGGATTCATTTTAACTCGATGGTTTCAAGTCCTCTTTCTGACAAGTATATGGTAGCTCCACCAGCTGTTTGGGCTTTGCTATAGGAGTCACCAAGGGAAATTGTATTCCCAGAAATTCCTGTTCTTTGTGGGAGATCAGGCTCTCTGATTACAGGGTCCCTCGTGGCCTTAAAATATCTGGATGTAGGCAGCGGGGAATAATTCTTCCCCGTTTATATTCCACCCAGATAAAGGCCAAAAGGCATCCAGCAATTTAAAACCCTGCGTGCAGTCAGACGGCGGAGGATGATGGTAATTGCATCTGAAAATAGGCGTATTTGTCTAAAGCCCTCAGCCACGGTTTTATTCCTGTATTTTGAAACTTGGAGCTGAACGGGAAGGTAGAAGGAGATGTCGTAATTGAGAACAAAGCCCCGGGGCTCCAGCCCGCTGCGCGGGGCTGCCCCTCCTGCGGCCACCCACTAGCCGCGGGGCTGAGTGTGTGGGGACAGTGTGGGCGCACGCAGCGGGGGATGCGTGGCTGCAGGGTGGCAGTGGGAGGGTTGCGGGCAGATGTGGAGGGGTGCGGGAGAGCTACGTGTGAGGGGGTGCGCGCTGCCGGGGCTGTTGTGTGCGAGGACGAGGCGGGTCCTCCCCCGTTGCCCACCCCGCCGGCGCCGCCCGCTCGCCGGCAGCCGCGGAGCTG
>JAVSBS010013484.1:0-15011 GCA_033124195.1 Coracias cyanogaster
GTTCATGTTCAGATCATGAACATGTCCAAAGTATTTTCAAAAATTTCTAAATTGTTAATGTTGGTAACAGTTATTTTGTTTCATATAAATGCTATTTTTACTCATCATACAGTTATCCCTATCCACACACTTAGTCTGCGGGTTAAAGTGCGTAGGGTGCTGTATCACAATACTTTATATAGAGACTAACTGTAGCAAAATACTCTTAAAAATATGAAATGGATTCAGTAGATCAGTTATAGGAGGAAATCAGGGTTAGAAGCAAAGAACTAACATGTATGTATCTACTGAATTAATGCAAAGTCTTCATCAGAATACAGTTAGCAAAGAAAAATGCATAGAGGTATATGTCACCTAGTGCAGGTTCTGTACCCTAGGGATAAACATAAGCAATGACTACTGCTAATCATTTACCCTTCTGTGTGTTTTAGTGAACAGACTGGCCCGCTCCAAGTACTGCTGAGCCAGGAGGTACCACTGGAACCCAACAAAGAAGTGGAATTTGGGTCCAGTTCTTTCTTCCACCCACCTGCTTCCTGCCATGAATTGCACTCATCATTATATCCAGAGTCTTCCTCCTTGCCCCCTTCTGAAAGCAATCCATCCAACAGGATCTCTCCAAACTTTCAGTCTGCTTCTGCTGATTTCCATGACCAAGTTCCTTCTTTTCCTTATAGGCAAGGGTTGGCAGAGAGGTCTGCAAGAACTGAGAATGATGCCCACCATAGAGTGGAATTTGCTGACACCACAGCCACAGGGCCAAAAGACTATAGGGAATGCTGCAGTAGCAGCAAGTTAGAAGAGGTTCATAACATAATGCCTATTCTCACACCTCACTACAAAGTCAAGGCTAAGACGGTAAATTCTGGGTCTTTGCCTACACTGTTTCCCTGTCCACATCTGCCACAAGCAGCATCTCCTGAAAAGGACAGCCAGCACAGTCCTTATTCCACACTTGCAAGCTCTCCAGTGCAGCCCAGCATTGATCATTTAGGGGCCTATCATGCAGTGACCCCTGCAACTTCATCCCCTACACAGCAGTGCTCCTTGGATCCTTTGCAAAAAACAAATAAGTACTCCAGAGCAAACAGCCATGAGATTTTATTACCCTCACAGGATGAATATGGCACAGCAGAAGGTTGCAAATCTGAGGCCTTTAATACAAAGGGACATGTTCGCTCCTTGGCAGAGCAGTTTCAGAAAATGCATGCAGTCTCCCAGAGAAAAGGTACTCATGAAAAAGGCTGGACTGCTGCAGTGTGTCAGCATGAGAAGTCTCCAAAGTTAACACAAAAATCTTTCATCAGCCCTTCATCCTCTGGTTACAGACAGCTAATCCATCAAAACCAAGAGAACAAAAACCAGTCTTCTGAAAAATTAAACTCACCTGTGGATATTAGGGACGGGGTAGTTTCTTTGGAGGGTTTTAGTGCCCAACATGTTGCTTCTAAGAGTATTTGTTCTTACAGTGAAGAGCTGTGTAGAAGAGGTGGACAGAATATAGCAGATCCTGCGCCCTACCTGGAAAGTCCCTGTCATGATGGAGGAATGAAACAGGTGGATGATGGAGCTCCTGGTAGCATGGTTGCCTCTATGCCTGTGGACTGTTGGGTGAATAATGTTACTAGGTATTACAGTTCTCAGAAGGCTAATAAGAATACTGAATGGCTTCCTGTACCTGGGAGGAGTCTACCCTTTTCTGATCAGAGAGCAGTTGGAGATGACTTGAACAGGATCCCAGTACATCTGCATCCACAGTGGAATCAAGACACAGAACAGGAGCTCTCAGAACTGGAATCCCTCTATCAGACTAGTCTGCAGGCATCTCAGGCCACTAGGCCTTTCTTGGGAAGACAGGACAGTGCTAGGTATCCATTTGACCAATCAGGTAAGAATGATGCAGCTCTTTTCTTGGTTGACCTGCCTGTGTACTGCAATATAGGTGAAGGTAAATTCTCCAGTTGATTAGTTAAATGGGCATGAATTTGTGCACAGTTGCAGAAAGATTCAGGTTGTGGACTCTGAAAACATTCTAACTATAAAGGTAGAGAAGTAGTGTGATACCGCACTGATAAGGGAGGCTGTAGAGTAGCTGTTGATCTTGGTAAATGGAGAGCAACATCTGTTAAGAGTAACATGGACATTATTAATCCTGTTTTCAAGTAGGGAGCTAGCAGCTTAGGTCAGGCTGCTGAATTTTGCTCTTTGAAAGTCCTACACAACCTCTGGAATTTACTGAACTGTTTCTACACCTGAAGTTAATGTTCGCCACATTTGTGAATTTTAACTGATTGTATTGTATTTGAAAATTTAGTCTGTGCCTGGTGGAGGGGAATAACTTTTAAAAGTGTTTCCAAAAGATCTGTGAGAGTTGAACTTGGGTTTTGCTAAGGATTACCTGCTTTAAGTTGTGAAGGCTACTTGTGAGTACATGATCTGCACTACGATCGTTGTGGATTAGTTGGGACTAAAATAAAATGAACAGATTCTGTTGCTGTTGCTGGACACATTCAATTAAGAGTCTGATGACAGCAGTCTGGTTCCACTTAAACTGATCTAATCTCCTGCCTGAGATAAGGCAACCTCGATTCTCTGCTTAGCACAAGCAAAGCAAATTTTGATATAATCTGTGTCATAGCATTAGAGCTACGCATTTTCTAGTTTAAATACAAAGTAGTCTGCAACTTGATTGTTACCAGAGTGATCTATATATATATGATATATATTGCAATATGTATACGAGACAAGTTGTTCCCTGCCCTGCACACATGGAGGTGGAGCCTCCATCATTCCTGACAAATCAAGCCTGGCTGTGACCAGAGTGAATACGGCAGTAACTTCTTGAACGGATTTTTATTCAACAGTTGGAGTTTTCTATTAAACTGTCTTGTCTTGCAGCTCAGTGGCAGACCAGGTGACCTCTACAAAGGTGGCCATTTCCCATTTGTTGTCCTTCTGGTTTTCTGTCAGTTAGGTAGGATCTGACCTCACAACATTGCAGATACTTTCTTGCATAGGCTTAAATCAGAAGGTCTTCTGTGTTCCTACTTAGCTTACTGATTTTGAAAGCTCTTTCTTGAAATCTAATGAGATAAAGCCCAGTTACTTTAGTGTTAACTGGAGCTTCAGAGTTCTATCATCAAATGACCTGTTTCTTTTTGTGACACTTTTCTTGCATATTTTCCCATTAGATGTATGTGGGATATGAGATATGGATATTCTTCCAAACTGAAGTTTGTGTTTGATATCTTAACTTCTAGTTTGCTGTGACTTTCAGATGTTTCTTCCTAAGTTCTGCAAATTCTGTATAAAAAACAAAAAGTTTGAACCAGTGCATCTGCTGTGGTGAACTGTAAAATCACCTAAGTGGGTCTAGGACAGCTCTTTCTCACTTTTAACTTTGATTACCTATTCATTTGCAAATGCTGTTTAAGCTTTCTACCCCATATCAACTGGTTTTGTCAGACCTTTGCACTCAGTCGTGGTGTAAATGCCTCTGTTTTGTTACTGGAGCTTTACAGCAGAGATTAAGGCAAAGACTTGATCCTGCAAATGCTACCTCAATGCAGAAAAAGTCATTAAACAGCACATCACCTTTCTTCCTTTATAGAGAGATTCCCTATAACAATTTGTATTGGGCCATTGATTTGCCTGTCTATTCCGTAAGAAATATTAGGATTGTAACTGGTTGGTGGGGATCACACTGAAGTGAAATAACTGTAGCGAACATAGTTAAAAATAACACTTTTAACTATTGAACCAGCACAACAAATAGCTGACAAACTGTAGCTTTAGGTGAGAACAAAGAAATGAATGTGTAGGGAACTTAAAAGCTGATGATTCTTGTATCCCAAATGACTTCAGGTCACTTGCTCCTGGTAGCTGATTTTCTGTCCCTTTAGGTCCCCTAAGCTATCACAGCTCTGTATCAAACAAGTACTGGTGTGCAGTTAATCATTTAACTCTTAAATAATTCAGTTAACTGCTCCCCAGAAGCCTACAAAAGGGCAAGTGAAGCAGATGTGAGTATCCTGATAGACGGTCTCCCCTTGAAATGTTGGGAGTTAGCTTATTGTATTAATGTTTAAAGGATATCTGATTTCTTCTCGTTCTGCATGTACAGTCCATCTGCCTTTGCTGGAGTCAGACCTAAGATAGTCAGAAATGTGCCATTGCATGCAATCAAGCTTTCAATGTAACCATAGCATTAGCATTTTCCTTCCCAGCCTCTGCGAACCTGAATGTGAGGAAGCTGCATGCTACAGCTGGCATGGGGCTCTCGAAAACCCCAACAGCAGAGATCGAGCGCAGTCTGTGTGGATCCACTGTTTCTTCTGTCTCCAAGGTAACATGTTATTACTTAAGATGTGCTAGAGGGGGAAGGCCTTGGCCTGTGCAAGTGGAAGAATTTACAATGGGAGAAGTGGAATTTATTGTGGAAAAGGTACTGGGGTCATTGATAATAATATTAGACAGAATTTTAAGTGTAGTCTAACTCAGTGTTAATTAGCTAAAAAAGTATTAAATCCTGCTACGTGCAGCTTGAATGCAGTCAAATTACCTAAATTCTGACTTTGAGGAACATATCCCTGAAAACTTTAAGATCTGGTCTCTTTGAACACATTGACATAAACTGCCTTGCATCACAACTTACGATACTGCTTGTTGGTGTTCCTGCTTGTAAGGGCACAGATTTTTTTTTTTTTTTTTTACTGTGTTTTTTACATATTTTGGAAGTCAGCCATGATTTGGTATTTGCTACAGTTGGTAGGTGGTCACCTTAGAGTGGAAGAAGATGCTGCTGCTGCTTTTGTTCTGGGAAGAAACTGTTTACATATCAGTGCCTGTATATGAAAACATACAAGTATTTTCAAGGGGAAAGTGACATTTCCTATAGCACTTCCATACTCGTTAAAGAGAGCTTGAATGATCCTGGTTATATAGAACGGGAAAGAAAAAAGGAATAAACATTTCCTTTGCTAACCCATGATTAACAAGATTCCAGTACTCATCAAATAATCCTAGATTTTTTTTTTTGTTTATGAGAAGACTATAGTACTTTATCATAAGATGGCTGTCAGCTGCGGCCATGATGATCTCTACTTGGGCAATGATACCTGTAGCAGCAGGCAGTCCTTTAGGTAGATTAATCCCAGTAGAGACTTTTTGTGCTGGCTTTAGATACATATAAATGAATGAATCTCAGACAAACCGATCAGTGTGTATGTACTGATGAAAGAAAGACTGTAAGGAATTATATTTTTAATCACCAAATCTAAACAAGAACCATTTGCTTTACGTTTTCAAGGTAGTACCTGAATGAAAGATTTCAAAAAAAGAAAAGGTCATGGAGTTTAATTAAAGTATGCTCTGTTAAGATTTATATTGATCTCTTCTCTATAATTATTATATAAAATTGATATTATGGAGAGCCTTTTCTGAAATGTGTGATATTGTTTGCAGGTCACATATACCAGAGAACATAGCAGGGAACCAGAAGACGAGGAAATGTACAGTGCAGAGAATTTCCGTCGCATTGCTCGCAGTCTCAGTGGGACAGTTGTCTCAAACAGAGAAGAGACCTTGGTCTCTTCTCACAGTTTTGTAAGTAGAATGATGTGCAGCTTTCTAAAGAGCCATCATCTGTGAGCAGAGTTGCTGTTTTCTCTGTCTGCATTTAGCAGACAACTGAATAGTAAGTCATAACAAAAGCTTGTCTTTGTGAATTTTTGTTGTCATTGCAGAGTAGTACCTGCTGCAGCTGGTAAGCATGTGAGCTAGTATTACTTGCCAGTATACAAAGACATCCAGTATAAACATTTTTTTCAGTTGAGTTAAGAGTATTTTCAAGAAGGCTTCTAATACACCTATAATTTTAAAAAGACACAGTTTCTGCCCTCTTCTGGGTATATTCAGCAAGTAGCATTTTTAGCGACTAGAAGTAAGCATAAAGGGGAGACAATTCAAGACTCAGTATGTAACAAGCAGCCAGTAAACTAAAAATAGAGGGATTTATTTTTCCTTTGTTATCTCTATGAAGTAGTTTTACATGCAATTTAAAACTGCCAGTGAGGAAAGCAGTAAGAGATTATTGTTGGTATTAGCAACATAGCCAGATATAATGTGGAGGTTTGGCATGAATTTTTTGGAGACTATGCTTAAGTTTTGATCTGAAACCAACTGCATTGTAGATGTAGAAGAGTCTCAGTTATTTAGACTGCCTGGTCTGATTCAGTCTTTCTGCTGTGTACCATAAGCTAAGAACATGTCAACTTCAGAGTGTTTTCTCTTAGTGTGCTTTAGCTAAGGGCTTTAACACATACCTGGAGGTGCTAGCAGAAACAATTAAAAACTAAGCTTCCCTCTCTGCTGAAGATTTTTATCAACCACAACAGAAGCAGCTGATAGGATGGCTGTCTTGTCACCACTTTTCTAGTCACTGGGCTCAAGTCTGATGGTTTGTTACTGTCCCATTCAGCTATCCCTGCTTTGGGGTAGGTAGCTGGTAACAGAGAGAAATGGTACAGCACTTGTAGATACTTAAGCTGCAGCAGGTAAATCTGTTCATAGTCTGAAATCAGAGCTTTCAGTAAAGCCTGCTAGAAAATACCCTTCTTTATTTCATGGCTTGTGTAGCATGGCAGTTCCAATGCTGACTGGCCTGCCATCATCATTCTATGGATTCAGTTTGTGAACCAAACCTCCCTGAGCACTTTGTTTTGGCTTTTTCTCCTTGGTATATTTCCAGTCATATGGTCCTCTTAAGTAGCCCGCCACTGCAGTAAAAGCCTTACTGGTTTGAGTCAGATTTTATTTGTATTTCTTTTTCACATACAGATGCATGTTTTTGTTCTGGTGACTCATCCCTTTCCTTGGATCAACACCATCTTTGCTTGATTCAACCCAGCTCTGTGTTTACTCATCATTTTATGTTCTTTTCTTCTCCTTTCTCATTTTATAAAAGGAAGCACCAAATATGAGGAAAATGCCAGTGGATACCAGCCACCGTTCTTCCAGCTCCACTTCCCTTCCTTTCCCCCATGATCCTCCTGTGTTTCCCTTTGATCCCCAGCACAACCCAAACCAAGTGCAGCACGTACCCCACGATGTACTGATGCCCAGCATGGTGGGCAAGGCACATAAACCGTCAGGTAATCACAGGACTTTTCATCCTCCTTCATGATCAGAAATACTGCTGAAATACAGCTCTTCAGATCTTGCCTTTCATAATGTTTCACCATCTGCCTGAGTTTCTACAGAAATCTGGAAGACCAAATCACATTCTTTTTCTTCCTGTTGTCCTTTTGAGTTGTTCTGTGATTCTGTGCTGTGGGCATAACAAAAGGGAATAATCTTTATGGAACCATTATAATGACTTTATGTACAACCATATTTGTATTTTTTGAGGTATTTTCTTTAGTGTAAAAGTAGCAGTAAGACCCACTACCTTGTTGTCATGTATGAGAGTACCAAATGCTACTCATTCTAGCAAATCATACATGTAATTGTGCTAATAGAAGTAACTAATTCCTGCATGAGAATTATTTTCCCTGTGACAGCTATCAAAACCAGTTTGATCTACCAGCCTTGAATACTTTGGTCTCCTCCTTGATGACACAAGGCCTATCAAAGAAATCTGAAGTCTGTGAGAGCAGCTGTGGTAGGGTAAGGAGGAAATGCAGTGAGGAAAGTGAATGCTAGGAAGGCAACAGCTAGCTTTTATTCAGAATTGCATGTGAACCAGTAACTGGATGTACTAGTGATTTCTTTTTTTTCTTCTGTCACCTGTTGGCAACAGCTGAAAGTTCTGAGAGGATAAAACAAAAAGTATAACTAGGCAAACCCTTTCTCTTTTTTTTTTTTTTTTTTTTTCCCTCCCCAGGAGATCAGAAGAACAACATCCAGAAACTTTTGGTTATGCCTGACAGGGGTGAAACTTTCCAAGGTGAAGACTACCCAGGTGTGGCACTGAGCTATGGGAGTCTCCCTTGTGCAGCCAAAGGCACCATCTCCCAGGGGCAAAAGCCTCTTGCTAATCCGCGTTTAGGAGGTGGAGCATCAGGTGTCTCTGGCCGTTGGCTGAACATGAGCTACCCTGCCAGGCAAACAGCCACGTTACCAGATAAACGAATGATGCTCTGGGGGAAACATGCTGGCCAGCCAGGCAAGAGTTTACATGAAGGCTTCCTCCAGCAGCCTTCACAACATCAAATGCGTGAATCTTATGCCGTTGGTTGCAAGCTGCCAGCCAGCACAGACTACAGCACTTTAAGAATACCACATGAGCCTTCTTGGGATCCTGGTGCCTCTCAAGGTTGTCCTGTGCCCCCTTCTTCCATTAAGGCCCCGGGTCCAAGGAGAGTTGATATGCCCCCAGAAGAAGACTGGCGACAGAACAGCTACACCCCTCAGCCTGGCAGAAGGCGAATGCTGCCAATGCATGTGATGGATGGGTCTTTTTCTTCTGCTTCGGAGGCACACAGAAATATGCTGGCTCGAGCAGCAGCAGCTCCTGGCACCATGCAAAATAATGGCTGGTGAGATCCTATCCACTCCATGTGCCCCAATAAACTGCTCTGCAAACAGACTATAGCTGTTGCCAGGGCATGGATTACATGGAGACAGCAAACTCTTTCAATTGGTATCTGTGCCAGTTTTGTCTTAAAATGTAGCTATACACTATGTGGAAACTAATTGCACTGTATTTCATTTCTGACACTACTGAACTGCTGTCTGGATGGGGAATCTTGGCTATTCTAGTCCTGGCCTCTCCTAGCAAAAAACTGCTATAGGAATGGTAATCTTCAGGGGCATTGTTTTACGGGTAAGTTTGGAAGTATGTGCATGTTTTGAAGGAAGACGGCCACTAACAAAACAATGTTTTTAAGGACTCTTTTTCATGAAATGTAGCTTTGGTAAATTCTTCACGTTAAAAAAAAAAGTCCTTTTTGTTTTCCTCTCCTTCCGTTCTTCTGTTTCTTCCTAGGGGAAAAAGACTGACACACCTACCAGGTTCCAGTTAATTGGCACTTGGCAGGTTGGCAGTTACAAAGCAAACTCAGTTTTCAGTGTGCTGAGATCTTGGGCAGAGATCACAGCTATAGTTGCTGCTGAGGAAGTGGCAGGGAGACATTGTTCATCAGTAAACCAGAATTTTTCCCACTTCCTTAAGGCAAACTAACAATGCTTCAAACAGAAAAGACTGTTAATGCTGCACGCTTAATTACACCAATGTAAACACAGAATAAGTTTAACTATTTTAGTGTCAAACATACTTGCTTTTGTAAGTATTTTTCAAATAAATCTATGAAAATAGTTCTATCTACCTGTCTGTGTTTGAGCTTTCTTTGATATTTGGCTTTTACTCATCTGTTGGTCTGAAACTGCTGATTTATTTTCTTGTATACTAACAAACATGAGTAAATTATTTATTCCAGTGCATTAACAAAGCATATGTAATAAATGTTCAGTTAGATTGGAGGACGTGTCTAATTTTTGTCCCTGGATTTGATGTGTTTCATCACTCCTCTGTGCCTAACTTTCATAATGGACAGCAATTAACAATGTCCTTTGAAAAGTATTTTGAGACGACTTTGTTGGAGAGGGAACTAGAGAATCCATGAAAGATGGTAGTGTATGCAGCTAGGACTCTTATGTAAAAAAAAAAAAAGTCACTAGAAATTATTGGTGTAGTGAGAAGTGTCATTTCACTAATTGTTGCACTCCTGCTCTTACAAATACTTTCAGGTGTAGTGGTTACTAGTTGTGTAAACACGTGGAGGGTTCTGTTACTGATTAATGTTGAGGGTGGTACTGCAGTAGCTGTGATGCTAGCCCAGCCAGCCAGTGGAAGGTCTGGACTGCCCTCTAGTGCGTGGTACTCCTTGGTAACCTGCTCTGGTTGTTGCTCTAGATGAGAGTCTTTATTTTAATTTCATGTTTTGCACCTTGGTGCTTGATGGAATTTCATCAGTTTTTGCTGTTTAGTCTGAGATTGAGTCTCATTCATTTTAATAAATACCATTTCTCAGTTTCTTGTTTGTAAATCACTGCTGTTGTGTCTGTTATTGTTACAGTCTCCTCTAACTGCATCATGCTAAATTGTGCTTTACATTTGGGATTGTGTTGCACACTAGTTTGTACTTCACTGCCCCTACTAGCAGTGAATACCAGAAAAAAAGCACTCTCTTCTTCTACCTCTCCATTCCAAAAAAGCTGTACTGACTTTTGACTTTCACATAATGGCTTTGCAGTTTAATAACATGAAACTTTGAACAGTACTAATTTTTCCCTTAGAAAATAAACATAAAACAATGGAGTATTATTTTACTCTAAAACTATTTGATCAAGGCTTCCCAACATACGGAATTGTACTATTGTAGTAAAGGGAATCTGGGCAGAAGCAACCTGTTTGTTTTCAGCTTCCTGTTACCTTCAGCAGTTGGAGGAAGCTACAGTAGCCCCAGGATGCAAATGAGGACACAAATACGTATTTGACACTTTGCTTGACTACAGCTCTAAATAATTCAGGTTGCAGAGTGAGGCTTAAGTAGTCTTGAACTCAATTATCTAAAAAAAAAAATCTGCCAAAATAATGTACAAAGTCACCTCTTCAGTAATCAATATGGAGTATGAAACATTTGCAAATAAAGAAAAGGTGCATGCCTAGATTTATTTTTTACTCCTTTTAATCATAGCTGCCAGGAAGGAGGAAGTAAGTACACTTTCATAAATCTCTGCAGAATATTCCCGAGCTGATGCAACTCACTTTAATCATCAGTGGTAACCAGTTTTTATTTTAAAGGGAACAGTTGTCTTTATTACATCATCATAGTTCCAGCTGCCAGGTTTCAAAACTGTTTTGTAAGTGTCCTGTATGTATCAATTACTATGAACTTAACTCAACCAGAGGCCTGAAATGAAAACATTGGCACATAACCTCTGAAATATCTCCATACCAAGCAATGCATTAGTACATTGGAATAGAAACAAGCTGACATAGATTCAGCAATATATTTAACATGGGAGAAAATGTGAAGCTGGAAAAATACCTTTGCTTCATCTGTAGCTTGTGCCTGCAAGTCTTAGTGGGGTTAGTAAGTTAATATTTACTTTGTAATTCTTTGACTAACTGCTGACTTGCAAGTCTCTTAGATGATATTTATTGGCTATTTAAATTCTAGAAAAAAAAAAATTATGTATTTGTTGAATAGCTCATTAAAGTTCATTGTTGTCTGTAATAAGGGGGGAGGAGGCAGCTTCCACAACGAATTCAGCAGCTATTTTGGAACAGTCTTTCTTAGAGTTTATAAAGTCTGTAAGCTTTGATGCAACACAACAAGGGCTTTCTTCATAAAATATCTGTAATTGGCTGCTGAGTAGGTTAATGGATGGAATTAAGTGAAATGAACCCCCCAACACACTCAGATTTAGATTTTTAAATAATTTTACTTGTTCTCCTAAAAACAAAATTCTTATTCCCTGTATTTGTATGATCTGTCAATGCGTTTGTAATGTGTTCAAACCCAACTGTGAAGGGGGCAAAAAAAGAACAATAATGATAAAGAGTAACTTGGTGTTCTAAGCAGCAGTAAATTTCTGTAAATACAATCCTTCTGTACATGGAAATCACAGTTCCTTCACTTGCAGGCAAGAGAGTTTGTGCACACTGTTTATGGAAATCATACTCAGACCTGCTGAGCAGTAGATTCGTTCAAAGGGAGTATGTGCTGGAGCATACAGCACTGGTGAGTTAACCAAAATGCACTTTGCTTTACAGGAGTGAGCTACAAAGGTGTGAGGTAAGTGCCTGGTCCTTCCTACAAAAGGCTGCTGTGTCCGTGTTAAAATGCAGGCAATTTGGGAAGAGGGAAGGAACTGTCTTACTGATACTTTCCATGATTGCTAACATTGCTGAAATAGTCTTACCAGTGGTGGTTGGGGTAGGATGTATAAAGTATGGGCAGGATTCCAGTAACTGGCAGTCATGCAGGTTTTGCATCTAATGTCATCTGAGGAGAGGGCCAGGGTAGGAGCGTGGGGAGAAGAGGAGGAGGATAGAAAAGACGAGCAAGAGGGTGGATTGGAATAGGAAGGGACAGCCAGGTAAGTGAAGACAAATACATAAAAGAAAATATGTGCATTACATCTCTTTGCTCTTTTTTTTTTTTTTCCCAAAGAGTATGCAGTAATTGATCTGTCTGAATTTTCTTTGCTTCTTTTAATGGATAGACTCCTGTGCAGAGAGAGTCCTCAGCACTAGACTGCTGCTGAAGCTTTTGAGAAGGGAAGATTGACTGATGTAGCAAATAGGCAATGTTCTTTGTAGGAGCCTTTAATAGTCTTCATGCCATGGTAAATGAAGCTGCAGAAACACATACCACCACTATATGCATAAAGAGACATTGAGCTAACAGCATAAGTTAAGTTAGTGTTTGTGCCAGCTGGGGCAAAGATAAAAACGTGCTTGTGTTTTACAAATATCTCACTTAAGTTAGATGTCTTCTGGACTCTCCTGCCACTGTGCTGTCTCCTGTTTAGCACTGCAGGTGGCAAAAAGCAAAAGTGTGAGATTTTCATCAATATGTGCTTGCTGTGTAGCATTGTATCACTGCATGGTCGAGAACCATTTCAAGCCTAGTTAGCTACCTGTAGTGGTCCTTTTATGCTAGATCTTCCACCATTGCTATCTCTGATGGAGTTACCCTTACAGTTTCAGACAAATGTTTTATAAAAAGCATGTTAGATGAACTTTTTTTTTATCCCCTTGCACTACTGCTGAAATTATTTTCTATCTTCTTCATTCTTTGGGCTCATCAAAG
The DNA here is from genome assembly GCA_033124195.1 of Coracias cyanogaster. NCBI lineage: Eukaryota > Metazoa > Chordata > Aves > Coraciiformes > Coraciidae > Coracias > Coracias cyanogaster. The sequence continues at coordinate 12,822 of JAVSBS010013484.1, forward strand.
GATTTCTTTTTTTTGTCCTTTAAGGCCAAAAAAATATAACTTCAAAATACATCAAAGATTGCTCTTTGATTAATGGAAAAATACCAACTATGACTAGCTATCCAGTCAGTTCAGAACACTGAATATGTTTGCTAGCATATTTATGGAAGCAGATGCAAATGGATGAGTTCAGCTGAAGGAACCTCAACTTCCTTATTGGCATCAATAGAATTGTTTTAGTTTTCGTTCTTGAGTAAGTAACCACTGAATATACTCATGAATAAGAAGATCAATTGTGTATTTGTAAATTAACTTACATTGAGTTTGTTGAAAGAGAGTCATCTTGAGTTTGGGATGGCCCAGTCCCAAATGATTCACCTGTGAATCATAGACTTGAGAAGCTTTATGTGTGTATATATTACTAATCAAAATAATTTCAAATATGCATAAATGAGAAAAGTGAGTACAGTAAAGCTGCACTTCAGTTATAAGTCAAATCTAAGAATAATTTTACATTTTTAAATTTTAGCTTTTTTACTACTTCGGCAAAGTGATTTTGATGGCAGTCTAGGGTTATCTAACATTCCTTTTTTTTTTTTTTTTTTTTTTTTTTTTACTCTGTAACAGTTAATTATGTGACTGTGAGCTGAGAGTCCAAGCATAGAACTCTTGCTAATTAGAAAAAAAAATCAAACTATTCAAGATTGTCTTAAATAGCTAAAAACACATTAAAGCATGAGCATGTTACATGCAATATTTATGTGAAGAGTAAGCAGTAGCTGAACGAACACAAGTAACTTGCTTAATTTATAAATCTTGACTTACCCTGAATTACTTGTCTGCAATGCTGTACATAAGGCTAATTTAACCAATGAATGCATATTTCTACTTCTCTTGTCTGACAAAGTGTTGGTTGTGAGACATAGATAGATAGATAGTTAAATAATTGTATAACATACCGTCATAGCTTATGTACTATTTGAAAAATCTCTGGGTTCTGTTTGCTGTGAAGCTACATGTTTTGTTGCTTGAAAATAATTTGCTTTCAGATTCCTGTAGTTCCAATAGAGCATACTCTAAAACTTCAGCTTTTTGTAAAAGATTCAAGACTAACTTCTTTTTTTTTAGATATAATCAAATGCAAGTTAACATTATGCTACCATTAAGTCAGCTACAAGTTTTTAGAAATCAGGTATGGATTTAAAAATACATTTAAGAAGAAATGACTGATTGTTATGACCATATGTATTAATTGTTACTAATTGGATGAAATAATGCATAACAAATTTTTCATTTGCTTTGGTAATTCAGTTAGTTTCTCCAGATAGATAAAAAAACTCAGTTGATGTTAAGAACCATTTCAGCACTGTGGACTGGTTTTGGTTTACTGCCCTTAGAGTATTAAAAGAAGCTATTTAGGATAGCAGAGATAACAGTCTGGTGTTTATGATACCTTACTCATGTGAAGAGAGAGAGGAGGACGACGATATGTGTGGGAGTCTCAACCAATTTTTCACAACAAACTACTGACTTGAACACAAGGGTGTAATTCATATGAAGAGCTGAGTGGTACAGACCAGAAAATAAATTTGTAACATCATCTCTTAGTTTATGGGGGGGAACCTCACATCTCTCCGGTGGTTTTATAATTTCCTAGTTGCATATAAAGTTACTGGGACAAAATACACAGTAGAAAAGCTTTTAAATCCTTAAGGGATATCCTTTTCTGCCTTAATTTAACTATTTGTCATGACCTCAGGTTTGCCCAGTTATGAGGGTTGTTTTTTGTTCAACCCTTTCTTAAGTTAAGTTAATTCTTAACGATACTTAATGGTGTTTGGTCTCAGCAGCTTGGGAAAAGGATACAGAGGGGTAGGTTGAAGGCATAGTTGCACTTTTGCTATCCAGTAACCACAGCCAGATGTTTGTCAGAAAAGAGCACATGTACTCTTCAGCAACTGAGTCAACATCTCTGCCATTTTGGGATTTGTTCACTCCACAGTTTCCTTTAAAATTGCTGAATGGAATTTCTCTGATCTGTAGGACCTGTAAAATTAAAAAATTTAAAATCACACAGTTTTACATCACAGTTCCTGGTATAGAGCAACAAGATTGTTGTTTTTGTAGTAAGTTCCTATACATAGACCTGCTTACCTTGAATACAGTGTCAGTTAAGTCTCTTGCTTGTGGGGGCTCTGAGAAAACTAGAGA
>JAVSBS010013485.1:0-10398 GCA_033124195.1 Coracias cyanogaster
CTCCGGGCTCAGGCCGCGCCTGTGGCAGTCGGTGCTTGCCGGCGGGAGCGGAGGCAGGTCCCTGCAGCCCCGGCTGCGCGGCGGGCCGCGCTCCCCCCACCCCGGGCCGCCTTTGCTGCTCCTCGGCCCGGCAGCGCCAGCGGGGCGGGAAGGCAGCTGGCCTCGGTGGCGGCACCTCAGTGTTCAGCCGAAGTGCCGCACAGGTAGAAGACAGGCGGCGTCCGGACAGAGCAAGTAACGTCCTGGCGCTGCCGAAACGAAATTTTTGGTTTGGTGTAGCTATTGCTCAGCCACCCCTGCGCTGGTCCTGTTAGCGAGCCCGCAGCCCTTCGGAACCAGTCTTGGGAAATGGTATGTCGTTGATGTTTTTACCAAGATAAAGTCCTGAAACAGCGCTCGTTGGTGAACATCTACATAGGTCTGCATCTCCTACCTTTCACTTAACTATAAAGAGCTTCAGGAACAGATTTCGCATCTTTTTATATGACATATCTTACAAACGATCTGCGATAGCCCTGTCTCGTGGTGGGTGAGAGCAGAGGAGCTGTCCCCGTCTCCTTCTGCTTGGCGGTGGTGCGTTGGATGTGGCCCATTGCAGAAGGCAGCTGGGAGCAGGCGGGCATTCCACCCGCCAAGCACAGCACCACCTCAGGAACTAACAAACCCCCCAGTACTGGGGGTGCTCAAAACACCTACAGCTCATCAGCCTTGCACATATTCACAATTTCCTCTCTTACCACGTTCTTTCTTTTTTTCTTTCTTCTTTTTTTTTGGGAAGTGGGGTAATAATTTGATTGTTTGAAATTAAATCTTTCTGAAGAGCAAAATTAGATTAAAATTTTGAATCTTTATATGTGAGACACCAGCAGTAACTCAGTACCACCTGTATTTCTACAATGTAAAAAAAAAAAAAATTCAGAGGCGTTACAATTTCTCTTAATCTAAAATAAATCTCACAATAGTTATCACGTTGCAACAACTTCACATGCCATTTTGCCATCCTGTCTTTCAAAACCATTTGCACTCCTTCAAATACACATATTGGGAAGTATCTGTGTATTAGTTTCAGAGCAAGATGTAAAACCATTCCAGAATGCCTTTGGTTGGGAAAAAATCACAGACGAGACGGCAGTGGTTGGGCTGGTCCTGATGTTCCCTGCTGTGCAGGTGAGGAGCTGCGAGTCCCAAGGGATCTGCCTGGCCTCTGTCCCTGCGGGGGTCAGATCCTGTCCCCTGTGACAGCCGTGCTGCAGTGCCCACAGGCTGGGTTAGGAACAGCATCTCCAGCAAAGTAGCATGCAAGAAATGCATAAAAACAAAACTATCTGTGCTTTTCTGACAGGGCACTCACTGTGCAGAATCAATGCATCTATCTCCAGCAGATGAATTCACAATTACATTTTCTTCTTTACCTATAGGCCCAAGTAAAGGCAAAGCCCAGTTCCACCCCCTCTAACCTCATTTTATCTGTTTGAGTGGTTAAGCTTTCATTCTCAACAAAACCTTTTATTTCCAGGCCAAGCCTTTTACTCTACCTTCCAGAACTGTGGTCCTGATCTGTAAAGATACAGTCAAAGAAGAAAAGTATAAAAATACTTGATGGCAGTTTTTTTGTTGTTGTTTGCTACTCTCATAGTCGAATGCTGAAACAGGTTGCCCAGAAAAGCTGTGGGAACTCTGTCCTGATTACACTGAAAACCTGGCAAACTCACCTATGTGGCTTCTGCTGTGCATTGGAGCTGACCAGAGGACCTCCAGAGGTCACGTCCAACCTAAATTACTCTCCCAGCTCTAAACCTTTCCTTGTATCAGAGTTGCCAGCCTCCCTAGCTGCAACATGGCTTGGATACAAGGAATGACATCGAGCCAGCAGAACACTAGCAACAAAATCCCCTGTAAAATACCACATGAGCACCACAGCTCAACTGTACTGACCTTCCTGATGCTATCAGGAGGTTAGCTGTGCTACCAGCAAATGTATGCCTGAAGCAAAGAGCATGCATTTGAAGGCTGGAAGAAAGGATCTGCCCTACTAAGAAACACTGAAAAGATCTAAAACAACTAGCAGATGAACTCTGCGCTTTTTCTGCAAGAAAAAGTTGTTGCAATCATTTCAAATTGAGCACAAACGAAAGAAGTTTACACCTACCGTGACTCTCATCTTCATACCTACAGATCTTCCCACCTGTACTAATGGAAAATGAGATTACTCCCATCTACATGTGCCTTAGATTGTCTGAATTAGTTCCCTAATGAATAACAACTTACTGCACCTAAAGTAACTTCTAGCAAGTTCCTCTTATTTAGGTGGCATTTTTTGAAATTTTTGTTACTTGGATATTTCTTTTTAGCAATTAAAACAATATTAGTAGAAAGTACATACTAGGCAGAATAAGGACCAAATCCTGCAAAGAACTGGAGTTGCGATGTTTGATGTGCAACACTGCCTTCTCCCATGAGTATTAGCTATGGAAACAAAAGAATATTCAATGTCATTGTGTTTTCTGTGCTGCTTCACAGAGTACTTATTTCATGTTCTGTATGGTTTTAAATGTTAGTTTAAGCATTTAGATTATTCCTCTGTGCAATAGGCACACAGGAAATGGCTTGGTGAAAAGCTGCCAATAGTTGAGTCTATAAACACAATTTGATCTATATCTTAGAAAATTGTTTCCATTCCAAACTGTGGTTACAAAGCACTTTTTCTAGTTGGCAGCTGGAATTTTTTAAAATCCCTATGCATCCTGTATTTGCCCAACAGAGTTGGCATTGATCACACACAAAAAAAACCAACCCTGCAGATAAAATAACATTAAGGATCTGGCTGGATCTAACTTGAGCCAGTGGAGTAAGAGTCAAAACTGAGCTTTTGTTTTCAGCTCAGCCTGTTTTGTTCAGGAGCTGCAAAGCACACAGAGCTGAATGCAAGTCCTTTTACTCAGCCTTCTCCAGAAAGTAAAAGCTACTTCACGAGGATATGACTAGAGCTTGCATTGACTTGAAGAGGCTTCTTATTAGGAGATTGGCAAATATTTAGGACCGGTTAAACAGTGTGACTTTAAACAAACAGAAAGCAGTATTCTTCTGAAGGTACAAAGAGAAATGTTTTTTAAAGTTTTTTTCATTAGCAGACTGAGATTTTGCCAGTTACTTAATCTTTTCTGAGTTGGTGATGTGAGAATTGTAAATGACTGCACAAGCAAAAACATCGAACTTAAGCTGGAAAACAAATGCACTGATGAGAAGGATATCCCCGGTGAAGAAATTTATGCATAGGTAGCAATGTTTGAGTGCTGATATAGCTGAATGATGAAATTATGCAGATAAATTGTGGCTAATAAAAGATTGACAGATTACCTTTACAGCCTTGCTGACAGTTTCAGAGGTCAGCTCTGCTTCAGCAGACACCGTGAAGAAGCTGTGCTTTCCTAAGTGTACAGGCTTTCATTTCTGTACAAACTCAGAGACTGGTTTTAAGCTGCTCTGCTCTGATTTTGGAAAATTCCATCCCTCAGAGTATCTAAGACCTGCTTCTGTTGCTGAAATAAAAGTTACATACTGATTTAGGATGTAACTGCGTAAAGATATACTTAATTTTACTTCAGTGAGATTCATTCATATAAGTAAAACAAAAAGTGTTTGGAAACCTGAGCGAATCTCCTTTTCATTAAAGCTTAGCAAATCGATATCTCTCTTCTCTCAAGACCCATCACAGACAGGGAGATAAAGTGACAGCTATATGACTAAAGCGAAGCTGATGACAGCTGGGAATAGGAAGCATTTGAATGCCCCAATAAAATCTATGAGCACTCTTTTTATTGAAAGTATCTGCCTTTCTGACATCAAAATGGCCCGAAATAAGAGTCCCATGAAACTCTATCAGGCAGCTAGTAGCTGCGTGCATTATCCCCAGCTTGCCAAATGACTGATATCCCTCAGATGCAGACACCACTACAGTCATCCATACCTGTGTTATCCCCAGACCCTGTTTTGAACTGGCCAGCCAATGCACCCCAGAGGCCCAGAGGGTCCAGAATCCAGCTGCTTATCTTCTTAGGGAGACAAACAAGTGGTAGAATAAAACATTTATATTCTAAAACTGGGGATGTTGCTAGACAGACAACAGGCTGGACAAAGCTGAAGGGGGTTCATTAGCCAAATGGCTCTACTATCTGCTCCCTGGTCTCCAGAACCATTTGAAGTTGAGGTTGCACTTTTCAATAGAGACTCCAAAAGTAGTCAAGCATTTAGCTCGGACAGCTGGCCCCCTTCTAGAGTGCATCCTTGCCAGAAACCTCCTTAATCCAAAACTGCTTTAAGAGGTGATGCTGTCAAGATCTTATACCCAGTGCACCACACCTGCATTCCTGTTGCTTGGCCATGGCCTACCAAACCTGGTGCCTTCTCACAAAGAGGTAACAGACCTCTGAGAAGTCACTGCCACCATCAGTTCCTCTCTGACTTTTGTGGCATAGGCTTCCCAGGCCCTGGTGTTGTGACTTGTAGCATCATGATGGTTGCTAACCTGGCTGTCTGTGAAGTGCTGAGCCTGTTGCTCCCAGTGGCATGGTCTGTTTGACCTGTTAAGCTGTAATTAAAATTAAACAGGGCAGGATTTTAAGAACCATGTACAGTTAACCTAGATTCAAGTGAGCAGTGTGATGGAAATACTTCCATTCATAGCTATCAGCTAAGTTTAGCAACAGGAGTGTTCATGCCTCTGCCTTCTCTGCTTTGTTTAAACAGAAATATGACAGTGCTCTTTAGTATCTTGCACTTATTTAAGTTGGTATTTGTCTTTTCAGAGAATGCAAGCTAACATCCTATGAGTTTTTCTGAATATGTCATTGAACTTCAGGGCTGTCATTACGACCTCTGACTGCAATCTTACAGCACGCCAGTGCCATGGTAGGATGCCATTCTCACTGAAGATATGTTAAAAATACCGAAGTATTTTGGATATAAAGAATCCAAAGCATTACCCATACAGTAAAAATAGTTGGTATCATCACCATCATCACCATTACTTTCTCCTAACATGGAGACAAATCCAGCTGATCAGTGACATTTCACCTTGAAGTGAGAGTAAACACCAACAAAGAGTGTAACAAGCTCAAGCAAAAGAAAAACAGATTGAAGTTTATGCTCAAAACATTAGGAGATCCTCTATAAAAGAACTAAAAATCACTAAATAAGCATTTCTCTGTCTGTTTGGCCCTATCTCATTAGGCCAGGACAACATTTGTGCTCCTGCCGTTTCTGCCCCAGGAGGGCAGGGAAGACACCCACATTTGGCCTGAGGTCTGTCTTTCGCCTTGGCCTCATGCTTTCACAAAGTATCTGCCTTCATTCAGTCTCTCACAGTATTTGGCTATTAGTCCAAACTTAGATTAAATGTAACATTTGTGAATCTCATCCCCTAATTAGCTGGAGCTGTAAGGTTTTCGAGCCATGTCCTGTGGCAGTCCCTGTTCATATTGTACAGGAGTCCTGGACTGACTGACAGAACCTTAGCAGAGCCAAGGGCCAGCCAGTCCACACAACAGTGTCCAGATATTGCAAGGTACCTTCACCATAAATCCCATTATGCAGAGTAGTAAAACCTGCGGCATATGCAAAAATTATTTATTAAAACTCCTGCAAAAAACTTAAACACTGTAAGAAGAATATCTTGAATGGCTTCTGATTGCCTATTATCAATCAACAAAATGCCAGAATGGGGGGACACGTTTAATGAACATGTTCTTAGAAGAATCCACCATCTTAAAGTTTCTTTCTTCCACTTCTATTGCTGGAAATAGTAATATTTTTTTTAGTCATCAGCCCCTAAACCTCTGAGTTTCAAGCTAGGGCAAAGTAAATGCTGTAAAAGGAAAGGCAGTATTTAAAAAGAGAAGCGTAAAGTCCTTGAATAGGGAGACTGATCCTTTTCAATAAATGTATATAGTCTGCTGTGCTCAAAGCACTTAAGATAATCACAAGGATGCCTTAAAGATGAACTCTTATAATCTTAAATTTTAAGCAACAGGTGTTGCTTCTGTAGGCAAAATCTGCTAATGACTTTCACATGTTGAAGGGTTCTGATCTATTTTTCTCTTGTATGTAAGCTAAATTTTATTAAACAACTTTATACTTATGCACATATGATCATTTCATGGTAGTCACCCTGTAGGTTATGAAGCAAAAAAAAAAAAAAAAGCCTGAGAAAACCAACATATCACCTCAGGCTGCTGAGAGATCTGTGAAATTTCATACAGGAAATACTCTCTTCTTTCTCTCCATTATATGTGTGTCAAAGGGAGTGATCAGAGGAGTTAACAGTAAGAAGCTATGATAACGAAGTCTGTGCATGCATTACCATGCTCATACTTTGCTTCTTTGCAGAATCTGAACACCACTACTTTGGTATGGCAGCTGAAAATGAGAAAAGCATTCCTGTATATCTACACAGGTGAACGCTGGAGGATTTTTTGCATTGCCTGGAGTGCACATATCAAGTAGAACAGAATAAAATTGTGTTTTACTGGAGAAAAAAAGTTTTCCTGCTTAGCCCAGCCACTACAGAGCACATGTTTTTACCTGATGAGCTTTCTTGACTTGTAAAGAAAATACAGCAAGGAGAAGACTAGTACTTGATCTTGCTGGATCCAGCAGGGAAAGTCCCTCATTTGCAAATTCTCCAGGGTTGCTGCCTACCATCTCCTGATAGCTTGCTCCCGGTGCTCACTCATCCTGTGATAACAAGGAATGACAAAAGTGCAGCAGCTGACGGGAACATGGCATGGTCAAGCTTATTTTCATTATTAATGTCCATCATGACATTAAGCCACTCCTGGGAGACACAACAGAATCCAAGAAAACAGAGGTGAAAAAATAGATTGACGATCTCATTTGTACTCCCTTAATCACACATCTCGTTCACTCATATTCAGACTCATCTTGTTTTAAATATCTCAAGTTATATGGTCCTACTATGATCCCAACAGTCTAACCAGTCATGCGGTTAGGAAGTGTTTCCAAATATTTAACCTAAATGTTAGTCAGCTATTCTATCTAGTCATGTTCATGTGATGTATCAATGTAATGTCCTGCTAGTCTTCTGTGGCTGCTCACACTATGGCACATGGTCCTAGGTGGCACCTCTTTCTACCCAGACCACACAGCTGGTAGCAGCCCAACAGGCAGAGGAAGTGTCAGCCACTCCTACATGGGTTCCTTGGGGTTTCCAGGAATATTATCTGGACAATAAAATACATATTTAAATGAAATTTAATATTTCAAATAATTGAAAACCAATTCACTTTTAAATCTTTTCTGAGTGTCAGTGAAAAGTCCATGTATCTTGGCTGATTTCAAGTAGATAGGAAAGACTACAAAGGCTTCTGTGCTTTCTCTAGTGGGCCCTCACAACAAGGGCACTCTTCAGGTGAGATCTATTATTGAGAAGTATGAGCTATTGAAAATATTCAAAATATTTACATTCTTTAGTGGATAGAAGCACTACTTTATCCTAATCTCTTCTCTAATTACTTGAGTTTCCAGCCATGCCTGGAAACTCATAATCTGGGTAATGTCCGCAACAAAGACCCACAGCACTTTAACACAAATTTCAGATGGATATCACAGTAGTGAGGATTCTGAAAGACCATGTATATTTACTAGATTACATCAATTTTTCATAGCAGATTCCCCACCCACACACCTTCCTTCTCATTGCTAAATTTGTTTCCTAAATGCCATATTCTTATCCAGAATAAAAAAGCTTAGCTGTATGTAAAAAACAAGTATTTGAAGTTAAACTTCTGGGATTTTTACACTGAGCTGTAAGATCTAAAATTATTTTCTTATTCATTTGTTTCTGGATCGGTTTAACTTCGTGTGTTTCCAAACACCAGCTTCTGCTCTGAAACATTGCTTGTGAGGTCATTTACAGTGTTCTTCCACTTTTATCTGGCAAATTCCCCTGTTGTCTATATATAAAAGCAACACAGCTAAACAGGATATACTGAGTGTATAAACAGAATTTGCATGGGAGGGACAAGGGCAGAGGGAAGTCTGAAACTAAAATTACTCCAACTGGCTTTTTCAAACTATGTTTCCAAGGTGACAGAAACCCCTTTATTGCAAGGTTGCTCATTTACCTTGAACAGTTGCCAGGATTTTGATCTAATTTTTAGTTTTGAAGAACTAAAATTATCCCCCTCCTTCTCAAAATAAAACTCTACCAACCAAACACAACAAAACAGATTTTAACCACATAGTGGCTTCTATCTTTACAACCAGCAATAAGGAAAAATCAGGTCAAATTTTAAAGCTGCCAATTTTAGCATCCCTTTGCAAGATGTATCCCCAAGTAGCATTCTTATCACACATACACTTAATCAGGTATTACAGACTAAATTGTGTGCTAAGACCCCATTACAAGTTGGCAGCCACCTTTCTGAGCTGATGCATTGCACACTTGGACAGGACCATGTCTGCACAACTATTGGCAGGTCAAAGCCTGCAGGCTGTGAAAGGAAAACTCTGGGGACACTGTGTTTCTTCAGATCTTCATACATGTTCACTACTAAGTATTTAGCGAAAAAAGAACCCTAAGCAAATACCGAAGACTGCCTCCTGCATTGCTCCGTAAACAACGCTAAAACTGACAGTTCATTTCAGCAACACTCCTGATGCAGTAAAGCTGATGCTTTGTTGTCTACAGTGTCAGGTCTCAGAGCTCAAACACCTAGGTAACATTAATGCCCTGTCACAGGATTCAACGCTCTCTTTTGCACAGCATGTTTTCCTTCTTTATGGACAAAACCAGTAATGTTCCTTTTTCTTCCCCTCTCCTACGCCTTCCTCCTGCCCACATCCTGCTCTCACAGAAAACGTTCCAAAATTTTGGCTCGGGGTCATCTTCCCTCTCTACTTTGCTTGCTTCTGAAATACAAAAAATTAATTAATGCTCTAAGCCAGCATTTTTTTCCTTTCTAAACAGCAAATGGGCTTAATGAAGTCCCTTAGGTAAATATCTGCTTTACCTGAACAACCCCAGAGAACGATGCCCCTAGTCTTACCTCCTCTTCACCTCATCACTTCCTTACCCCCACTTTGTCACAGCTGAGCCTCCTGCAGGGTTTTGGGACAAGTGCCATGACACAGCTTCATAGCAAGTTCATTTCCTCATGTGGGACCTTACCATCTCTAGACCTCACATCCACTGCAGTCTTCACACACCTCTTTCTTTGGTCTTGGGAGGGCTTTGCCTGTAACACTCCCAGGGCCCTAAGCTTTTCCCATGCACAGGAGCAGAGCCCTCTCTACATAGCTAAAACATGTCTTTTTGACAGCCAGTTAAAACAGTTTTAACAGTTAGCAACCTCTGAATGGAGACAGGCTTACTGATCATTTCTACAGAAACCTGTGTCTCCAGGATTCAATGTGCACCAGCAGGCAACACACATGGTTGCTCCCACTGACTGCCCTCCCTCCTCTGCCCACCCAGTGAAAACCAGCTTGTGACTCACAAAAGCATCCTGGTCTCCAGTGGTGTTCCACACAGCATTTGAGAAGGACAGCAGTCGTTACGTGTGGGACATTAGGAAGGACTGCTTCCCAAGGAGGCATTTTCCTCTGCTGCTGACAGATGTGAGCCCCATTACTTCCTGTGCTCAGCACTGTGACTGCTCTTGCCCTAGAGATCAGCACCAACTGAAGAAGCAGCCACGCTTCCCAGGTATCAGAGTCTCCTACAGAACTGGTTGATGCTCAGTTTTCACCATTAGGAAGTCCTCATGTTGTAGTCATTAGAGACTACTGCCAGGCAAGACAGCCAATGTCAAAGTAAGCATCGATTTCTTGTGCAGAGGCATAAGCAGTACTGACTGTGCCAATATCGGAGTGCTGCTGGTGCTCTGTGGACAAGCGAGAGGGAACACACAGCAAGCAGGACACGAATGCACAATCACCCTCTCCAGCTGGCTCTCTTCGCAGATAACACGTAAGAACTCAGCTCTTCCCGCTTCTCTAACTCAGGGTACTCCCCAGAAGCCCAAAGTCAAACTACTTGTCGTTCACTGTGCCAAGTTTGCCAACAGTAAGCATGCAATATTTAGGAATCCCATTAGGAAATGTGCCCAAAGCATCAAAGAAGAGGTGAGTGATATATTTTTATAGTTCTAATTCAGCAAGCACTGCCGTGTCAATTCTCTGCTGTGAGGCACACTGAATGTGGCCTCTGTGTTTCTGTCTGCTAAGTACATCCATCTCCTCTGCTTGTCCACAGGCAATAGAGAGGGAAACTCCAAAGGCTTTTAGCCCAGTCAGCAGGGGCAAGCTCCACCTTGTTAATGTAGCTATGACAGCACAAATCTACACATCCCTGTCAGATCTGCATACAAAATATATATA
>JAVSBS010013486.1:0-17239 GCA_033124195.1 Coracias cyanogaster
ACGTCTGCCGGCGAGACTGCACCGTGCTCGCTTTCTTGTGTAGAGGAATCAATAGGAATTGGCTACAGGAGGGGAATAGACACATCCAGTTGGGGAGGGAGAAACTAGATGGAAAGCTGAGGTCAACAGAGGTCACTAGGTCCAGGCTGTGACTTTAAGCTTGGTTTTGTGAACGCTGTAATTCACCGGCCCCTTGAGTCACCCTTCTGGACATAATGGCCCAGCAGCACAATGCTCCCGAGGCTTATTCTTCTTGGTTTGTGTAAGTATTACTTAAATGTTGGTACAGGGCCCAGCATGTCCCTGCCCCTTTCCTCCTCTTTCCATCAGGGATGGGCAGAAGTAGAGTATTTCGGCTTTTCTCTTCTAATAGCTTTTCCCCGGTTCCCACGCAGGGTCCAGCTCCTTCCCGTCAGCGAGTGCTGTCCACACCGTGGTTAGCGTTGCTATCCCGAGGATTCCCCGTTCGGGCTAGCGCCTCTGCCGGGGTTTCCTGGCGTGGGAGGTTTAATCAAGGAATGACTCTGGAGCTGTAGATATGTCTGCGTACCAAATGACTCTGGTTTTAATTAGCTGTTAGTATTGGCATCAGAAGGAAGAACGGCGATGTCTTGAGAGCTGAATTTTGCGCTAAGGTGCCTTTGCGAAGTTGTCGTTTCAATGAGGTGCACTAAGGGATGGTGGAGAATGAAGGCTGGGGTAAGAGTACTCCGTATTGTAAGGGTCCTGCGGGACCTCTGCCTTCCTCATGCAATTTTCTGAAGTATACCCACTGTGTGTAGACGTTGATTATTTTTTATTTAAAAACAGCATTTAGAAACTCTCCGTTCTTCCTCAGATCCTGGCTTTCTAAATTATTCCACCCCTATTAAAGACTGAATTCTCTTTCAGAATTGAGCGTTTCTTGCCATAAGGAAAGGTGAAATCAAGTGATTTCAACCCCTTTCTTATCCAGATAGCAGTAAGTGAGCGGCTTTTGAGCCTGCAGATGTCTAGTTTACAGTGGATGTGCCAAACTGGCCTCTGTTAGAAGCTTACAGTGCTGTGGACACCCTTGTGAAATAACGATTGACACTATTTGAACATAATCTGTGTGCCGAGCTGTACTTGGTTTTTCTTTTTACCACTGGATATGGAGCTTTGCGCACAGACATTGCTACGTACTGACAGGGGACACGGGAAATACTTGAATTGCGTTGGGTTTCCATTGCCAAACTGGTCTAGTGGCCACACAGACGAGGAGGAGGATTGAAGGCAGAGCTGTTTGGTGCCACAGGAAAAATAAAGGGTGTTTTGGAAACTCAGACCAAGAACAGATGCGCTTGTGTGGGACCATCTTTATGTCCTAGGAGAGAAGGGCTCCTTTCTGGGGACAGTTTATGCCGTGCGGGAAAGGGAGGAAGGAAGAGATGCGTAAGCTCCATCATGGCTGTTATGAATCATAGAATGGCTTAGGTTGGAAGGGACCCTAGAGATCATCTAAACCAACCTCCCTGCCATGGCCAGGGATGTCTCTCAACTAGAGCAGGTTGCTCAAGGCCTCGTCCAACCTGGCCTTGAACACCTCCAAGGATGGAGCATCCACAACCTCTCCGGGCAGTCATTTCCAGAGTCTCGCCACCCTTGAACTGAAGAACTTCTTTCTAAGATCTAGTCTAAACCCACTCTCCTTCAATTTAAAACTGTTTCCCCTTCTCCTGTTGCTGGACACCCTTGTGAAAAGTCCCTCTCCAGCCTTCCTGTAGGTTCCCTTCAGGTATTGGAAGGCAGTTCTAAGGTCACCCCAGAGTTGAGTCTTCTCTGGGCTGAACAATCCCAGTGTCCTCAGCCTATCCCATAGCAGAGATGTTCCAGCCCCTGGATCATCTTTGTGGCCCTCCTCTGGACTCGTTCCAACAGATCTGTGTCCGTTTTATGGTGCTGACACCAGAACTGGACACAGTATTCGAGGTGGGGTCTTACAAGAGCAGAGAAGGAGAATCACCTCCCTTGATCTGCTGGCCACGCTCCTCCTGATGCATCCCAGGATAGGGTTGGTCCTCTGGGCTGCATGAGCACACTGCCAGCTCATGTTGAGCTTCTTGTCAATCAACACCCCCAAGTCCTTCTCTTCAAGGTTACTCTCAGCCAGCTCTGTCCCCAGTTTGTCATTGTGCCTGGGATTGGGCCCGACCCAGATGCAGGACCTTGCCCTTTGGCTGAACCTCATGCCGTTTGCATTGGCCCATTTCTGAAGCCTGTCCAGGTCTCTCTGGATGGCCTCCCTTCCCTCCGGCGAGTCCACCACACAGCTCAGTGTCCTTGCCAAACTTGCTGAGGGTGCACTCAATGCCCTGTTCTTTGAGGTAGATAAATTAAAAAGGGGAGAAGCGGCAAGTCATCCGAAGTTGTTGGAGCAGACGGCGCAGGAGTTACTCCTCTTGTGTTGTGGCTCTCTAAAGCTTGCACCAGGTATGCCCGCTGTATTTACAGCCTGCGGAGGAAATGAAGGGAAATAATTAGACTCTAGCTTTGCGGTTTGTAAATGAACAGAAATAGAGGGTGGTTTGCAAGGGTGAACTGCTCGGGCTATGTGCAAAACCGGCTCATTTTACTTTTACTAATTTGTTCTTTAATTAATCGGTGCCTGTGTCTCTTGATTTGTGCTGAGACTGGCAAGATGCTTGATGCGAGAAACGCGTTTCCATCTTGATTAATTCTCTGCTGGGGCAAGCCTTTTAAAAACATATTAGCCAGCCATCTTCTCAGTAGCTCCAGGAGGTGACAGTCCAAGGGGGAGACAGAGGGAGGATGAGGGGAGGCACACGGAGGACTCGGTGCCACACCCAGACAACCGAGTGAGCCACTCGCACAGGGAACCGAGGGCAACGCCGGGGAACGAGTGGCGCTTTCCTGAGCGTTAATCCGCCACAGGTGCAGCCGGATTTCTGAAAAAGTTGTGTGCGGCGGCAGCTCTGTGCTGCCGGATTTTCGGGAGGTTCTGCCATGCAGGGAGCCGGCGCTGGGCCGGGCCGGGCCGGGCGAACGGGGACCCCGGCGCTGGGGCTGCGGCGGGACCGCCCCGCCGGCGGAAGCGCGTCCTGCGCTGACCCCGCCGCCCCAAAGTACCCCCGGCGCTTTTAACGGTTTATTTTTTACGAGTTACTTATTCCCGTTTCTTTCGGCAGCGCTTTAAAAGCGCCGCAGGCTCCATCTCCGTGCCTTTACCCGGCGCTAGGAGTTTGGGAGCGGGGCGGGAGGTGGCAGAGCCCCTGAGGCCCGGGGCTCCCGCCGGGCCCAGGCAGCGGCCGCCGCGGCCCAGACGGAGGGGAGGGTCCTTCGGCAAAGGTGAGGGGGATCAGGCACAGGGAGCGGTGCGCAGGGCACGGAGGGTGCGCAGGGCGAGGCGGCCCCGGCGGCAGACGGGGCTGGGGCCGGGCCGGGCCGGGGCGGTGCGGAGCGGCGCGGAGCCGGGGCGGGCGGGGCCGGCGATTGGCGGCGGAGCCGCGGGGGAGTGGCGGTGGCGGGGATGGAGCTCGGCGGCTGCCCGGCCCCAGGCTCCCTCCGCACGCAGCGGGCTCGGGGAGCCTGAAGCGCGGCGGCGGCTCGGGCGGAGCGATGCGGCGCGGAGCGGAGGGCCGGGGGCGCCGCTCGCCCTGCGGGTGATCCCCGCCCTTGCCCGCGGTCCTGCCGGTGTGCGGAGGGGGGGCCGGGGCTGTGCATGGCATTTGCGAGCCAGGCCGGGTCACGCTCCCTTTTTTTACTGTCCGTTGCGTTGGGTACGGTGCATCTCTCTCTCCCCTCTCCTGCGGGGTGGGCCGGGAGGGACGCTTGTGAGCCCGGCGGGGATGTGGACTTGTGCAGAAGTCCTGGTGTGGAAGCCCTAACTCCCGGCTGAGCAGGCTTCAGCCCACCAACTCTGCCGCGTAACTCCTTGGCAGGATGGCAGACAAAAGAACAGCTGGTGCAAAGCAATAGGGGATTCCTAGCAAAGGAGGAGGAAAAGAAAACCCGCGACCCTTTTCCCCCCTCGCCGTTGACGGCCGCCAATTGTCCGAACAGCAAGTTGGGCCGGGACGAGCCGAAGCCACCATGCGCAGGTCTAGCACCGATGAGTCGACCTATCACCGGAGCCCTTCCCTGGACAGCAAGGATTACAGTTTCCCCAATGGCGCCTTTCGTCGCTACAGCAGCATGTATGGTGGCCAGTTTGGGGCTGCCAGCAACTCTTTTTTTGGATTCCACACCAACCCGGGCCCTAAGGCCACCAAGGCTAAGTACACGTCCCCCAAGGGAAACAAGTACGTTGTCTTTTACCTGGATCTCTCGTTTATTTTTCTCCTAGAACTGAAGAGGTGCAGCATGGCTCACAACTGCCTGCAGTGTATCAAGTACCTAATGTTTGTCTTCAACCTTCTCTTCTGGGTGAGTACACATTTCAAACTGCGAGGCGGTTGCGTTTGTGTCTGCTTACTGAGATGGACGGTGAACTTGTTGCTGCTTTTAAAGTTAGAGGTTTAAACTTGGAAGTTGAACAAAGTGGTGCTTAGTCTACTCTTTCTGTGGCCTTATTAATTTGTCTGGACAAGCTGCTGAGGGTTTCCTTCGGTCTCATTTCCTTGCCTTCAGCTGTGTTTCAAAACCACGATACGAGGCAAAAGAGTGGGTTTATGGAGGCCAGTCGCATGGATGCCTTGTCAGAGCCACCATACACTATCGATCTTTCATTCTCACCTGTGCTTGCTTCAAAAGTTGTGTAGGCTTCATCACTGAGGCCATTTGTGATTTTAAGGTTGAGCTCATGCTTACGTCCAGATGGCACGCTTGGTACATCGCAGTATTAAAGCCTGTGTCAGGGGTTTCCTGGTGCTTGTTCTCTGTCCCAGGCAGTGAGGGGTCCCAGCATTGCCGTTCCTTCCTGCAGACGTGGCTCAGAAAGGTGGAGGCAGTCCAGAGCCCTCCTCTCTTCCTTTGGGGCTGCTACTCTGTGACAAGAGCTTATCAAATCACTGCGAGGCACGCCTGTGTCAGCAGGACGCTCTGCTGGGACATAAGGCGTGCAACTCCACATCATCTTCTTAATAAATGAGGTGGCTGTCAGCAGCAGGGTGGTGGGGCAATTTCGCTGCCATGAAATGGAGCACAGGCTGTAGATGGAGACTAAAGGAGCTCAGTAGGGGGTTCCGGTTGCAAATGCTGTTTGTCCTGGGAAAAAAGGAGTAGTATGAATGGGGGGGGTGATTTCTAGTTCAAAGTCTCCAGTCCAGATTTGTATGTGGGAGGGTCTGTTGCAGGGTCCTCAGGAGGTGCCTTTAAATGCCTCGTTCTTCCGGAGTAGTTTATTAATATGCTGAGGGAAATAAGGGGTATGGTGAGGTGCCACCGCTTCTGTCCTGACACTTAAGGAGGAGGTGTGTGCTTGCAGTTGGATGTTGCCGTGTCTGTACTACCGATTGCCTGCGCTCCCGTGAATTGTCGGAGGTACGCGGAGGGCTGGGAGTGAGATGGAAGGAGCTGTTCTCTAGTGTGCGCTGCTGTACAGCTGTTTAAACCCAGGCGTGCTGCAGTGCTGGTGCATCGGAAAACACAAAGTGCAGGCAACTTCTGGTGACCTGAGTCGTACCAGGGAGTCTGGATGTGAGAAACTAAGTGCGAGTGCCCTGAATTGGCGTGGCACTAACCAGAGCTCCGACACACAAGGAGGGTGCTGTCTTTATACCCTAGACAAGCTGGCTGGAAGAGTGATGCTAAGACAGCAGTCTGCCTTTCAACTCTGCCTCTCATTGCTTCTGCATTCCTAAATATTGTTTAATATTTAGTGCAGCTTACTCCAGACCTTTCTGAAAAAGACAAATGCTGTATTTCTTGTTCTTTTGAGCCTTATGCCTCTCCTGGCTGTCCCTATCGAGATTACAGCACTGACAGCTAGTTGAAGTGCATGCTAGAGAAATGCAGTAGGACGCTGGTTTTTATAGCTCTTCTCAGGACCGTGCGTGGCACTGCCACAAAGGAGACTCCCTCATTCTGACTCCTCTTACGATACTCATCTTCCACTGAAGCGCGTGCATGTGATAAGAGGTAGTGCTGCAAGTAATGCGTGTGTTTACAAAGGCATAATAACACGTCTTTGGCTTGCTTTTCAGTAGGGAAGCCTTAATTCTTTGCGAGAGAGGGAAAGGTTTTTGTCTTTCCCCTGAAACCATTCAAATGCCTGGAGGGAGAGAAGGGCCAGGGGTCCTAGGAAGAGAGAATAACCCTGTGCCAAGCGGGCTCTTCGCGAGCTAGAGCTTAGGAGCAGGGGAGTGGGTGGTGTCAAATACTGCAGCATGATTTGTTTTGTTTCCCTTTCACATGCTACCTGCACAGCAGGAGTGATTGATGATGATCATGTCCAAATGAGGTTTGCACAGCGTGTAGTTACAATAGATGCAGCACTTCACCTTCTCACAGTGGAGGAAGTAACTGTAAGGAGATGGTTTTTTAAAAAGTACTGGCTTCAGCTGACCTATCTTTAGTAAAAGCCAGAGAAAATTTTTGTTTCTAATCTTACAGGTCGATATAGCTGCTGCTTTGTTTTTCAAGTTGTTGTCAGTTTTCTGTCATGTTTTACTTTGTGAAATTAAAGGAGAAGCATCTCTGCAGGAAGCCAGGTTTTCTCCTTGCATACATGCTCACAGAACTTTTGCTCTCTCCACCTTTCCCCTCCACCCTTCTCTTGGTAGCTGGTTAGTGACAGGCAATAGTAGGTTGGAAGAGGAATTGTTTTTTTCATGCTTTGACCTCCAGGTAAGAACTGCCATTATTTTCATGTATAGAGAGCAGTCATTGCATTAAATGAATTAGGTGCCTATTATAGGTTGTTCCTGCTTTTTATTCTGTTTTGAGCAAATGCTTTGATTTCCTTCAGAAATCATATTTTCATTTTCTTCTTCCTGTTCCCATTCATTAACTCCAGTCCACTTAGTGCATCCCTACAGCCTATTTCTCAGTCCTTCCAGCTGCCTTTCCCACAGCATGGCAGAAAAATACTCCTCAGCCCTGGGCAGCTCCAGTGGGATTGGTGCGGCACTCCTGAGGAGAAGACCCTTATCTTAGAAGGTGAATCTGTAGGAAAGAAAATCTCAGAGACTTTGATTTTAAATGTTCCTAGCAAGCTTTATGGGATTAGACACTGCGCTCATGCTGTAAAATTTTTAAAATCTGTCATTTAACTGTGAAAACAGAGCAAATTTCTCCTCCCGTTTCTGACAGGGAGAGAGGGAACACAAAGCCCCTTCGCAAATGTCAGAGGCTGAGGGGCCTTGTCAGTGTTGGTGCTGAATCAGTCCCCTGGTAGAGCAGACCAGCAGCTACTAATGTAGAGAAAAAAACCCCTGATAGTCCTAGAATAGCTCTCTTCTCCATGGAGAGTCCTGCATCAATTGCTTTTGGTGCATTTGCAATGACTCTGGGGTATTAAGGAACTGTAACGTGGGCAAATATTAGCCAGCAGCACTGCCACCCTAATAGGAATTGCCATTCAGAGCCTGTTTTCTGGAATGTTGCCAGATGCGGAGGAGCTGTCGTCATATCACTGGACTGGTTTGTAAGCTCCCGAAATAACTTCTGTCACTGGATACATAATACTTGCCTGACTTCATTCATTTTTATGGGCTTCGATTTTCTTCTGTTGAATTGCTGAGCCCTCGAGACTAAAGATCGCCTCAGATGATCGCAAAGCAGAATATTTTTATTTCATCATGAAATATTTGTATTTTGCTGTGAAATACCCAGGGAAGAGCATTTGTTTTCCACATTCTGTCCTCTAAATATCCGGAATTTCCTTATGACAGTCAGTACAATGAACTATTTTCTTTCTGTGCTTGTAATCCAAGGCTCTGCTTGCCTTGCCCTTTTTTGTTAGAAAAAGAAGAACCAGGATATATCCCACAGGATGTAGCCTAACGGCTCAGAGAGTGCTACAGAAAGAAAAATGTCATCTCCTTAATCCCCCTTGGTTTAATGTCAGCATTCCCACTTCCTTTGACTTCAAACTCCCAAATCTGCAAGACTCAAAAAGGGAAATGCACGGAACTGTACTTGTGCTTCCAGCGGCTCTTGCTTTCCTTCAGAGATCCTGTGCTAGAGGAAGCTAGATTGGTGGCAACTTGCCCATCAAAGAACCAGACCCTGTATCTGACTCTTCAGGTACGGCTTTAACCAATATTCGAGGCAATTCCAGGCACAGAGGCTGGGCAGTGAGTGGATTTAGGGAAGTCCTGAGGACTGCTGGTTCAGTAAGGCACAGAATTTGCAAAATGCTGTTGTTAGAAGACTGGTTATAGAGAGGAGGCAACGACAAAGAGAGGAGACAAAGAACTTTATTATTTATCAAACTTACCATGAATCATTTCTATAGGTGTGTCTCCTTCCCACTGTAAAACATACCCAAGTTGTAAGTTCTGCAACGAACTCCAAGTCTTCAAAATGGCAAGTGGAGACTCTAATAGTAGATGAAAGCTGGAGCTCCACTTTCCAAAGAGCCGAGCAAGGCACTTGGCTTTGCCGTTTGGTCCATAGAAAATTCCCAACCAATACAGCCCCAAGAATGATTTTTCCTGGCTTCTGAGAGACAAAGTGCAAACGTGTGGAAACACAGACGTGAGGAACTGGGAGGTAGCGCTGGTGAGTGCATTAGGATCTGTGTGGTAAACCCTGGGACCTACTGAATGTGATTGCAGGGAGCAGCTGTGGGGCTTTTGCTCCGGCTTTGCTGCTGTCGATGGTTCGTGGAGCACAGTTTGGGAAGCTCTGTGCTAGTGAGTACTGCTGGCCTGGCGTGCTAGTGATGCTGCCAGCGCTCAGGCTTTATGGCTTGGATGTAATTGGAAGGAAGAAGTGGAAGTGATGAAGAGGAGAAATCCCTCATTACTGGCATCAGTTTCCTTCCTTGCTATTCAACTTCTTTGGAGCAACTAAGTCTTCTAGGAACTGTGCAAATGTTTACAATACTGGGAAGACTGAGCGTGTAGGGAAGCCAGACAAAGGAAGAGCTTGATGTGGAAGTGCACCATGGGGTGTTGGATGGTCTTTGAGTGATCCAGACCAAGCTTGGCCAGAAGGGTGACTCTTCTGTTCTTTGTGTCTCGTTGGGAAACCATCTGACATTATTAGCTTGAGGAGAGCTGTTAACCGAGCTGATTTGCAAAGCTGGGCTATTCTATGATAGAAGCAGCTGATTTTGTTGAATTGGTTTCCTTGTCCTTCATCTACATCCTCCATCAGTCAGCTGAATAAGATTGATGGCTAAAACAGCCAGAAACTCTACAGATTGTTAGTGGTTGAGGACAGCAATCATCTTGTAGTTATGCTTGGCTGCGGTCTTAAGTTGGGGGGAAAAAAGAAGAGCAGTAGGGCAGTAAGCCATTTTCAGCAGAGGCCCACCGCCTCCTCAGCACCATTTCTGCACGTTCTCTGATGGGCAGGGGCTGCACTCCCCCCAGGAAGCTGCTGCCGCGCTGGGGGAAGGCAGCTCTGAGGAAACAGTCGTGCTAGGCATAAGACAGGCTGTGTGTTTTCGTGTGTATAGCAGGTGGATAATCGGTGACAGAAATTTGATTCAACAGCAAATACAGACTTCGCTTCTGTGGAATTTAAACAGGGGAAGTTTAGCCCAGAATGCCGTTGTCTCTAACTGCCGCTGAGTCTCTGATCCTCCTTTGTTACTTCCCTCCTCCAGAAACTGCTTGGTCTGATTGACGTCTTATCTCTGCCTCTGACTTTGTGAGGGCTCTCTGAGGATGTGTTTTTAAGGAGCGTTGCTTTTAAAGAAAGGAGAGTCATTTGATATGGGAATTACAGACTTCAAAAAATGGCATTTCCGAGAGAAGCAGAACTATTGAGGGCTGATAGCAAGTGTGCGAGAGAGATGATCGTATTACCTGATGTCTGATTTATATGGGCACCAATTAGAGCTTTTCCCATAGCGGTGCCATTCATACAGTCTCTTTCCTGTGTGAATTCTGAGGTCTAATAGCGGTTGGGGATCATGCTGGAGTCTTATCTCCCAGTAAAGGCATTGCTCAGGGCTACATTTGCTACCTAAATGTGTTACTTCTGAAAACCTCTAGGAAGATAATGAGTTTGAAAGGGTGCGTATCTGTCAGATCAGGCTAGCGGTGACAAATGGGCTCACGAGTTATTCGTGGGATACTCAGCCAACACAGTTCAATTTCATAATCTTCTTTTCCTTAGGAAGCCAGGCTCAGAAGGCTCTTAATAGAGGAGGAAAAAAATTGACTTAAAGTTAACTATATAATAGATACTATCTTCAAATTGCTCGCTGTGGGCCAGTTTCTGCTTCCGTTACTCATGGCAAGGGTAGCGTCCCTGCTTTAGGTAGGTTTGCTAACATATTGATATGCTTTTTGGCCATCAGTATTGACAAGGCCTAAGTTTTACTGTCAAGTATGTCTGCTATACCTAATTCAGATTTATTTGTAGTACAAAAAAAAATGAGGAAACACATCAGTTTGGGTCGGCATGCTGGTGTTGTGGAGAAATTGGCCTTTTTAGAGCCATGCGTGAAATGGCTGCAAACATTATTCCCTCTTCTGGACAATGACAGCTGCTAAATCTTTTGCAGTGAACGATACAGAGGAAGACAAAGGGCAGGTGAGATAATTTCCATCATTATTCCCCATCCTCCATACCTTGGCTCAAATATTTTTCAAGGCTAGCCGGTGCTGCTTTCTTGACATGATTCCTTGTCATGGGGGCTATGAGCAAAGTCAGAGTAACTGCCGCAGCATACGTTGTCTCCTCACAGTTCACGCTGCCCGTATATCAGCTCCTTCCCACCCTCTTTGGGCCTTTTTTTTAGAATGTGAACCTTTTGGCCAGGGGATTGTTCGCAGCTCTGAACCTGCAGACTACCTAGAAAACTAAAATCCCCGCCTCAGTTTGTCTCCATACACCAGCGTTTCAGACTCATAGCTTTTCATACTGCTGTGTGATTTATTTATGTAGAACATAACTTTTGGCTAAGGTAGCAAATCCGTACAAGTTACTATATAAATAATACGCAGTATCTATATAAATATATAAAGACACTTCTTTCTGTCATTTGTCGTGTGAAGTGAGTGCTGCTAGGGCAAAAATGAAACGTGGAGTTGGATGGAATGACTTCTGTGTACTCATGCAGATTAGAGACAGCAAATTGTGTTTCTTGGTATTGTCCTGTAATTGTTTCTCCAGGAAATGTTAAACCATCACAAGATGCAAGAGAAGTAAATGAAATGGCAATTGCAGTCTGTAATTAGACTGTCATACTGTAATGCATCTTAAATCTGTCTTCAACAGGAAAACTCACACCCTCCCCAAAATCCTCCCAACCCGCTTCAAGTGTGAATGCACGCAGAGCCTTGTAATTGAACACGGTTCGGCTGAGGCTTGTTCTTAAGCTGCCGTACAGCTGAAGTAGTAGTTTGGATGAGACAGAAGGTTAATGCACAAGGACAAAGGACGAGAATTACTCGGTCTTGTAAGGCTTTTATACACAGACTTTCAAGATTTTGGGGTGTTTTGTGTTGTGTATTTGTTTTTTTTTCTCCTTGCTTTTCCCGACTGCTCGTATAACCCTTTTTATTCTTTCCTTGGCCGCAATGCCTTTGTTTGTTCTCGAGTCCTTTCAAAATAGTGCAGCAGCAGCTATTGCTCTATCTTATTCTGGGAGGCCCTCTGAGCTGTACACTTCAGGGGTGTCTCTAAATCCAAATCAGCTCGATCCATAATGGCTTATTGTAATTATTACTTTGAATGCTTGTTTCTGCTCTGCCATACTTGATTATCATCTCTTCTCACAAGTGTTTTTGTGTTTTCAACCCAAATCCATCCTTTATAGGAAAGTCCCGGTTACTAAAGCTTCCCTTTCTCCTCCAACTCTATTTTGTAAACTCCTTTCTGAGAAATCATCCACTGCGATGCCTGTAAACACTGTATCTGATGACCGGGAAATGATAGTGATTTACTAGTGTTGGTTTTGTTGATTATCCATGTTCATTGCACATACCAATTAGTCTGTGCTGGCTCTTCTTTGAAGCTTTCCCTCTCCAGCACCCCATATTTACACATTTCTGTATGTGAGGTGTTCAGGGAGGAACTTTTTTCCTCTGCATCTTTCCCGACTCTGCCGATGGGGCCTTTGGTGATGTAGAGGCCTCTGGATACACCTTCCAGTGGGAGTGAGCTTTCTTGGCTTCCACTTGCAGTCATCACTAGATGCTTTGTAGGTGACACTATCACATGTGTGCTCCCACTCCAGACAGACAGCTGTCTTCCTCCTGTGCCGAATGGGATTTACTCTGAGACCTGGAGAACAAGGAGAACTCTGCTGTGAGGAAGGGAAACCCAACCGCCCACCTGCCCCTTCACGCACATGTCAGGTTGCCCTTCATTTTTCCCTGTGAAGTTCACTTTCTTTTTCCCTAGATGCCTATTTTTTTCTTTTTGGACCAACTTTAACAATCAAACACCCAGCACGAGGTGCAATACTTGGAATTAACCAACTTAAGTCTGTTATTTTAAAACAGGCTTAGCACCTAGGAGCACAGGTCTCATTGACTTAGCAAATGGCTGCATGGCAGGCCTGTGGTGGGATTGCAAAGCCGTCGTGTAAACTGCACTCACACCTGCAAAATTGAGCTCGTGCCAAGAAAGCTTGTTTTGTTCAGAGGACTGGTGTAGGCTATAACAGCACAAAGTGCTTTTGCTACTAGTAGTTGTTCCCTCAGTAGGGGCTTTGCTGGTATAACATGGTTTTTTTTAGCCCACAAGGCTTTAAGAGCAGTAAGGCTGTCTCTGTGCTGCTGTCGGATGGCACTGGAGCTGAAGAGGCAGGATGGAGCCAGGTAAAGGGAAGGAGTGTGTTGGCTCTAAGATTTTGTTGTTGCTCGCTGGCTGTAGGCTTCAAGTCTGTGACAGGACGAGTAGGCATAGCCGGCTGTGCTGTGAGCAAGGTGCTTCCCCCAGGAGCAGAAAGATAGCAGGCAGCAGCTGCTGCGGCAAAACGAGGTAGGGGCTCCAGCTTGTTTTCTGCCTCCTCTGTCCTTCTGTAATTGCCAGTTGCTTTGCCCTTGCTGTCTACACAACGTTTAGAAGGGAGACACAGAGCTAGATTCTCACTGAGTGTGTTCATTCACCTCTCACCGAGCACCAAGACCAGGTAGATCTTTGTGCTGCTGTGCTTGGAAAGGCTCATCTGAGGGCTTCCTCCATCGGAGACAATCTCGTGGACTTCAGACCTCCTAAGGGGTTTTCCCCTCCCGTGCTGTGGTCTCTCAGTAGTGGTACCTCAGTTCTGGTCTTGTTGCAGCTCCTGTGACAACCTGGGTATCACCTGTAGTAGCAGCAAGGGTACAGGTCTCCTTGGGAAATACCACAGATGAGTGTGTTCGGTTCTATTGAGCATCTGGATTTTTCTCTAGGTCATCTTACTATAGAGCATTTCTGTGACATTGCTGACACTCTTTATTCCCTCAGTATTCCCCACTGGCTACTGTGGAGATGTACTGGGTGAGATGGACTTACGGCTCTTTTACAAAACATAAAGCAGCTCCAGTTTGTCCTAAACCACTAAGCCTTCAAAAAAAATCTTAATTGTCTTTGAATAACAATTTTTTAACAACCCCTCCCCTTTGGTGGAAACTGCTCTTTTAGATGTGGTTATTCATGGCCATTTTATTACATGCCTTTTCTAAGGCCCCCCTACAAATTGACCGTACGTTATATACTATCCCCCACATTGCTCCTGTCAAGTTTGTAAATGAACTGCCTTTATTTTGGCCAGCTGAACATTTGTACTCAGTTTTGTAAATGACTTTTATCCGTATTTGTAGCACAAATTGTTTACTTGCGTCTGAATAAATCTTTTCACTAAAGCATTTGTGGCAGCACGGGAAGGAGCTGAGGTGACACGTTTGATACCGTTTTCTTCAAGAAAACAACCGGAACGCTGGATGTAACTCAAGATCCGCTGCCACTTGCAATCTGTTATGAGCTCCCATCCTTGAAGGCCAGGGTTTTGAGCACATCCACCATCTGTTTTGTACTTGTTATGTCCATGCAGAATACTTGGTGGGTTTAGAGTGACTTTGCAAACTGAAATAAAGAACCCAGCAACGGTCTAATGCTTACTATATACACGTGCTGCCGCTAGCAAAGGATACACCGAAGCATCTTTGGGCATGAAAAAGCAGACGTGATTTTGTTGCTTATTCGTGGGTCACTCCACAGTCTCCAACCACGACACTTTTCCACTTGTGTAGTGTGTTAGTACTTTTCTGATGTTCACAAGCCACAAATGGTGTAGCAGTCTCAGCCTGGTGCAAAAAAGGAGGTAACCTGGAGAACTTTTTGGGTGGTCTTTCAGTGCAGAGAAAACCAGGAACAGTTGGAGTGTGCATGAGTCTGTTTGTTGGAGCCATCTGTGTTATAACCAGTGAGGCCTCATGTTCAGGTTTCTGTTGCTGCATGTCTTTTGTCAGTGGTGGGATTCAGTTTGTACTGTGGGAAACGTGCTGATGGTATCTTGTGCTGCTTTGGTGCCCATGCCCTCCTCTCCCAGTGATGGATGTGACAAGGGATCTCCAGTTCCATCGTAGCTGAAGGGTTAGAGTTTGGTGTTGTGGCATGGAGCACCCCAGTAAAACCTTAGGTGAAAATCTGACATTTTCTTAAGTACTGAATTTCTCTCTGCCTTCATTTCTCAGCAAATGCTCCACGTTAGGAATGGGTCCTTCTTCAAGCACAGGTTTTATTTTTTTTTGCTTTCTTCACTGCTGGTACCTCCCTCTAAGATTCCACTTGCTCTACCCAAAAGTTGCAGTGTGTTATTATTTTGAGGCCGGAGCTCAGAAATACCTCATGCTTTGCTGCTGCCGTTGAAATTTCTCTTTTCAAAATAATACCCGACCCCTTCAATTCCCAGCTTAGTATGTTTAGCACAAGCTGCTTATAGTTACGTGTCACCTTCTCTGTCCTGGCAGTGCGGATTTCCCTGGGCGTGTGTGGGATGCGCTCCCTTTTGTAGCCTAAATCTGAGTAACTTGGTAATTCTGATGTGAAATTATGAAAAGAGCAGAAGGCCTTTCATTTTAAATCTCATCACTTCTAGCTGGAGCACTGTGCATATATATATATAGTGCTTTGTTGTACCCTGTGTTGGGAGCTTGTACCTGTTTTCCAAACAGAACTGACCAACCAAGAAATCTGAAGTTCTTTGGCACGTCCTTCTTCAAACTATCTGCACTTTTTCATGTCACTATTTATTTCCAAAAGAACATGGTTTTCCTTTTTGTCCCATAAGGATTTTACAACTCCTATAAACAGTGCCGTTTTTCACAGTCCCAGTGGGATTCACCTTTGGCCCGGGGTTCGTTTGGGTTGTGAAATAGTCGGTGACACCAAAAGCACACCCTCGCATCCGTTTCTCTCGGGTGTGCTTTTGTTCAGGAAACACTTCTGTGGGGGTGGGCGCATTTCAGTGACGATATTACGGCTCCCTGGAATATAGGTAGGGTGACAAATTACTGAGGAGAAGAAAGAAAATGAAAGTTGAAAGCAGTAAGCGCTGTATACCATTTGGAGCAGTGTATGCACTTGCCCTCCGTCACAACGCTCCATCCTGCTGGTAAACCCGGATCCAGACCTTGATGCTTTGGAGTCACGTTTGATCCCATCAATACCTGGTTCTGGATCGCTTCCATTTACTTACTGCTTGAGAGTTAACCCTCTCAGTGCATCATCTCTGTTAATTTTTTTTATTCCAGCCACATGGGGTGATCCCAAGCACAAATACAGGCTGGGTGGAGAATGGATCGAGAGCAGTCCTGAAGAGAAGGACTTGGGAGCGCTGGTTGATGAAGAGCTCAACGTGAGCCAGCAATGTGCGAGTGCAGCCCAGAAAGCCAGCAGGCTGAGAGAGCTGGAGTTCCTCCTGGAGAAGAGAAGGCTCTGGGAAGACCTCATTGCAGCCTTCCAGTATCTGAAAGGGGCCTACAAGAAAGCTGGGGAGGGACTTTTTACAAGAGCTTGTGGTGATAGGACGAGCAATAATGGGCTCAAACGGGAAGAAGGTAGATTTAGATTGAAAATTAGGAGGGAATTCTTCACTGTGAGGGTGGTGAGTCACTGACCAGACCACTGGGGATGCAGGCCAGGATGCGGCTGACTCTCTCTGCATACATGGCGTATACAGGTGCTGTGGAAGGAGGCTGTTTTCCAGTGCGTGAGGAGGGAGGATTCACAAGGTGAAGCTGGGCTTTGTACAAGGCACAGCAAGAAGCTTTTACAAGGTTATCAAGGTCTTAGATGCATGTTCTGAGATTTCTACGGCCTCCCAAAAGCTTACAAAACTTTGTTGTGACAATTCAGCGCTGCTGCTGACTTTGGCCTGAGCTGGAGAAATAGATGCTTAAAAAAATAATGAGGAGCTGTAGGAAACCATAGGTGAATGTTCACCCAGGGTGCTCTTGTTTTGTGCAGAACACCGAATCATTTGTTTTTTTCTGAACGGTTTCATCGCTGCGTGTGTGTGCATGTGTACCAGAGAGTGAGATAAGCACTTTTTTATGAGTGGGTGTTCAATTTTGGCTAACAGGATCGTGTTTTGCTTAGAATTGGGAATAACAAGTGATGGCTGTGGGACTTAAAGGTCTGTCAGCTTTGGGAGTTAAAATGATCACACCAGAACAGTAGGTGTGTATATTGGACAGGCGTATTTTGTTCTAGAGGGGAAAATATCCATCAAGTTCGATAAATATTTAGGGATATAAAGAGAAAATCCTATCAATTTCCTTGAAATAAATAGCATGAGATAAGAGATGGGAGTTGCAAGGGACACTGGGTATCTAAGAGGGATGCAGTACAAGATAATCACGTTACCAAGATCTATAGATCATGGAATAAAAAGTCTCAGAAGACTTGGCAGGTTACTCGTTAGGGGAGGAATTCACCAGCCAGGCTGTGAAGCTGTGTTTGCAACTCTTTTTGATAAAATAGAAGATTAACATTACTGGGGAAGCCTCCAACAACTTGTAATAAACAGTTTTCCTCTACAATCCAATTCAAAACAATACCCAAAACATGGAAAGAAATCATAGAGTCATAGGATGGTTTGGGTTGGAAGGGATCTCAAAGGTCATCTCGTTCCAACCCCCTGCCATGGCAGGGACACCTCCCACTAGACCAGGTTGCTCAAGGCCCCATCCAGCCTGGCCTTGAA
>JAVSBS010013488.1:0-12247 GCA_033124195.1 Coracias cyanogaster
GGTGAGCGGGGCGGCCGAGCCCGGCCCGGCGGCGGGCGGCGGGGAGGGGGGGTGAGCGGGGCCGGGGGGGCCCGGCGGCGGGGGTGGGCGAGCAGGGCGGAGGGAACCTGGTAGCGGTGAGCGGGTCGGGGGGGGGCTGGCGGCGGCGGTGGTGAACGGGGCTGGGGAGGCGGCCGGGCGGGCGGCGGCTGACTGACGCGGCCTCTCTCTTGGTTCAGAAGGAGCAGGACCCGAACGCGGCCTCTCTCCTGGACATCTTCAGTTACTGGCTGAAGTAAGTGCCTCTCCGGCGGCGGGGACCGCGCTTACCGGGGCGGGCGCTGGATCAGATTGTGCTCTGCCACGCTGCCGCGCTCCCTCTGACATCAGCCAGCGCCTAACCCTCGCTTCCTAGTCCCTAGCTCGGCCTTTTTCTCTGTAGGTCTCCAGCAGCCAAGAAGAGAAAGCTCGTTCCCAACGGCCCCCAGGCGAAGAGGAAGCAATCCTCTAGCAGCGATGACAGCTCCAGCGAGGAGGACGAGATGCCCCCAGCGAAGAAACCAGGTGGGGTTTGTGAGTGGCCCAAGGGCAGGCAAGGGTTGTGTTTGACATTGGCTCCTCTCCTGGGTGTAGACCTCAGCTGCAGTGGCTTATTTGAGGTCCTTCAGCATCCATCAAGGACTGGGTTTGTATTGACTGATCTTGTTTCTGGCAGGTATTTTGCCTATGACACGTAAGGTAGGTTCATCCTAGCTAAGGGGATCTCTTTGTCCAGTTATAATTTAAGCACATTGGCGTTTGTGTCCACAAGGACACAGACTTGCTTCTGCTCCCTACTATTCGCCTTTCAGTGACCACATTGTAAATGGGTTACAAGTAGAAATACACTGCTAATGGGGAATGGGTTTAACTGGACTCAAGTCTTCCCTCTTCCAATGTCACGCTGCATGCTTTTGAGTCTCCTTGCAGAGACTGTCCCTTCCTACCTCCAAGCCATGCAGTTTGTCTCTTCTGACTGAAACTGCTGAAGGTATTGGGCTGTATTGAGTTTTGAAGATGCTGTTGAAGTAGCGCCTTCATTATCTCATCTTTATACAGATTCTGCTTTTCAAACACACACTGGTAGGATGTCAGTGGGGTTACTTCCACTTGATTTAAATATTGAGTAAAATTGGGTTTTGAGTGTGCATAGATTAGGCTGATACTCTCTTCACTGGAGGTAGCTAGCTCTTTTTTTTTTTTTTCTGTGCTATTTTCCAGGGACTCTCAGTTTCACTGAGAGCTTTAAAGAATAGTTTCTCCTCTTGCTGTTGTAGGAAAACTGAGTCAGGTATTACAAGTGCTTTCACATTTGTTAAAATATGCATAATTTGACAAAACTCCTGCATGGCTAGGATTTATCAGGCTCCTATGTATTGGTGGGCACAATGACCTGCTTGATGCAGAACAGTTGTTTGTGGTATCCTCAAGTTCTAGAGAAATGCCAAGGACACTTTCTCATCTGCTGTTTGTGTGAGGTTACTACCTTCCTTTCAAGCCTGTGTCTTAGTGCTATCAAAAAATACGTCCCTCCTCTGTACTTTTGTATGTGGCGAACTGTATTTTTTTTTCCTTTTTATCTGGATTGTTCTTATGCCTTGCCTTAATCATGGTGTATGGAAGTTTTTATCTAGCTATAGTTTATTTAGCAGTAGATTTGTGGGAGAGAAGGTGTAGACATGGAGAGGGAGAGACACAGAAAGAAAACAGGTCTTTTAACTTGAGCCATTGTTAAGCTGAATTTGAACTCAGATCTGATTTTTATTTGATGACAGTAGCAAATATAACTCGAGGCAAAATTGTTTATTTTTGTCTGCTTTATTAAAAAGCAGTTAATAACTAGGAAGGGGTAGATTTGGATAAACCATGTTAAGTGAAGTGTCTAGAACCTTAACACAGCATTGCAGTGATTCTTTTTGGAAGTTTGTGCTTGTTCGGTGGGTTTTTGTAAGCTGGAAGTTGTGCAGACCCAGTTACAGTTATCTCAGTTTGTGGGCACACTTTCCTTGTGAAGTGTCCTTTTTCAGCACTTACATGTGTACATGACAAAGATAAAATCTAGACTTGGCTTTATGTTCTTTCTCACCCATTTTGGAGTCTTCTGCCGCACTCTGTTCAAGAAACAAAGTCAATGTTACGAATTTCAGTTGTAATTTAATGACCTTAGTATACACTTCTGCCCTGATATGCTCTAGTGCAGGATTTAAGTACGTGAAAGTTGTGAATTAACTTATGATCATTGTGTGCTGTTCCTTATTTGCAGCTAAAGCAGTAGCTGTGCCCAAGGCAAAAGCAGTTCCTCCAGCCAAGAAAGCAGAGAGCAGCAGCGAGGACTCCAGTGATGATTCAGACTCTGAGGAGGAGAAGAAGCCGACAAAGGTCAGGGGTTTTGTCCAGCCTCTTTAATGCATGTTTGACAGTGATGGATAACAGCAAATTTGACCAGCAGAATTCTCTCTGGAATCAGGCCCACATTTCCTGAGCTGTGAAGTGCCTAGGCTGCTGCAGGTGCAGCATAAGAAGACATTTCTGTAGTGGACAGTGTGCCATTTGGACAAGTCCGCTGAAAAATTAATTTCATGTCTAGCACTCACTTTGTTTCATAACCAAGTCTGCTCCTTGCTTTTATCCTAAGACTGCAAGGGCTTACTTTTTTGCAGGGAAGGACTTATTTATAACTGTTAAAATAAATTTGAACTTTTTCTACATATATGTGTATATATAAGAAGAGAATCTTCTCTTTCCTTTTTGTTGATGAAGTCATGGTCTTAAGAAGGGACCGGGAAGAATCATGTCAGTGTACACGTGTCAGACCAACCAGAGTTGCCCAGTCAGTATTTTCAGCATTCAGATTAGTGCGATCTGGAGGAGGAAGAAGAGAACAGTGCCAGCCCCAGAGTTGTCCCATTTTGAGGAGGCAGAACTGGAGGCTGAGATGCGAAGGAAGTCTCCCATGGGCTGCTGGGAGGTTTTGCAGAGCAAAATTGTTACCCAGAGATTTTTAAGTCCTGACCATTAGGCAGAATAGTGTTTCCAAGTCAAAATGGTAGTCTATGAAAGACAGCTGTTTATACTCTCTCTACATGTGCCCCACTTGTTAGCTTCTTTTTCTTTTCATGGCTACAAGGACTAATCAGTTTTTTCTCCTGTTATTTAGAAAGGTGCAAAACCTGTGGTGAAGCCAGCTGGAACTAAAATCCAGCCTCAGAAGAAAGCGGGAAGTTCCAGCTCTGACTCTAGCAGCTCGGATGAAGAAGCACCAAAGAAACAGACACCAAAACCAGCAACACCTAAATCGGGTACTTCCTGTTGTGTATCGTGAATCAAAATGCAAAACCAGAAAAGCCAGGGGAGGAGTGATGGGGGCTATACCTACATGCAAAGGCATATGTATTAACATAGCAGTCTGAAAATATGCTGTCAGTGCCATTTGCCCTGCAGTCCAGTCTGTTTCTGACATAGAAGAAGTGTAGAACTCATCGGAAATAAAATATCTGGTCTCAAATGCTACATTGTTTGCAAAAGCAGCTGTAATCAGCAACCTTAAATGCTTAAGTTGTGCTTTTGCTGATGCCTTCCCCTAAAAGTGGCACAGATCTTTACTTAGCCTTTAGTCCTGAAACTTCTGATGTTCTAGAACTGGCAGTTTCCTTCAAACTTTCTCTAAGCTTGCAGTTTGATAAAACAACAGTTTTGTAGTACTGCCTTAATCTGCCATATTGGCTTCCTGTGGTTCTTTCGTCTCTGAGATACTTTATGCTGGATGTAATTGTCCCTCATCTACCATAGCTTATTTTCTAATGTCGGTTTTTACTTATCTCAAAAGGAAGTAAAGCTGCCCAGCCAGCCACCAAGGTGGTCAATGGAAAAGCAGCAAGCAGTAGCAGCAGTAGTGAAGATTCTGATGAGGAAAAGGCTGCCTCAAAGAAGGTAAATTAGACCATCGAAAACTTCATGAACACTGTAGAAGTCTCATAAAACTGGATGTATCTCTGTCTTGCAGGGGCTGTGAAATGTGTAGACAAAGGCACAGACTACACAATGCTGAGCACAGCATTTGTCTCACATATCTCTTCTTATATACAGTGGTATTATGTGTTCCAGCACCTCTCCATGCACTGGCTTTCTTCCCTAATACCTACATACCACTTCCTCTGCCCCTTCCTTTTACAGGAAAACGTTGAATTGTGTCATAACCATATGCTAGTCTCCATTATATGTTCACTTTTGCATGACTCTGTGCTTAGCTATCTCTAACTTCAACTTTTCCAATAGGAAATGTTTAAAATATTTTCTGCAATGCAAAAGTAATCATAGTTGTGCTTAATCAAGTGACAGTTGCTACCGTTTCAGTTGGTTCCGTCCCCCTTAGAGGAGCTCCTCATTAGGGATTCTTGCAGCAGAAAACACCACCAGAGTAGTCAGAAAGATCATGATGCGCATGTGTTTCCTGAGTTTTGCATCTGAGAATATTTTCTTTCCCCTTTTGTCTCTTAAGTGAGACGTAGAGTTAAACAAGATCCACATCCAGTTATGCCTACAAGATACCTGTAACTTCTTTTTTAATGTGTGTTTCTTTCCTTCTTGTGATAAGGCTGTTCCCAAGAAATCACCTCTGCCAAAACCCGCAGACACTCAAGCACATCCAGGGAAAAACAAACATGCCAAGGAAAGTTCCAGTAGTGAGGACTCATCTGACAGCTCAGATGATGAAAAGCCACCTGTGAAACAAAAGCCGAAATCGGGTAAGTACGGGATACCATTGCTGTTACATGGGAGGATGCTTTCTGCTAGTCCCGCTCTCCTGGGAGAAGCACGTGCAGGGCACAGGCAAGTCTTGCTGCACACAAGGTTCGAGGTGGTGCTGGTGGTGGTATTGTGAACCAGCAACTCTTTTCATGTGTGCTGTTGGAGATAAGCTGACAGTTCAGTTCCTCCCTCAGCAAGGGATGGAGAGTGAGAGAGGTTGTGATAGACTCTGCTTGGTTTGATGCATGTATTCTATGCAGGTAGCCTTTAAGTACATTGTTCTTGCAGGTTTCCCGCCTGCTAGGATTTGGGAAGTAATTTTTTCAGTGGTTTGATTATTCTGTGACTGCAGCAATTGAAGCTTCTTTAGGGTTTTTGTGAATTATCCAGGGCTGCTCAGTTGCAATCCATCTGATGGGCTAAATGGGCCTCTGTTCAATATAGTAGAGTGCCGATATGAATGGAGGATCAATCATTGAAACTCAATCTGATCCTCTAACCAGAGGATTTGAGAAAGCAGTAAATGAAAACAATGAACAGTTGACATCTCTGTTTTTTTCTGAGTTTGGCAACACAAGTTCCCATTCTTCTACAATTGCAGAGGAAACTTCTGCAGGGATGGTTGGGTCAGCTGAACCCCAAGAAGAGAGTTAAACTCACAGTAGGAACAGGAGGTAGCAGTGGGATGGGTGTAGCCTTCAAATTTATAGGCTAGTATCTTTGATTTCAGCTACTGAAGGGGAATAAATAGAACCAAATATGAGATTTGCTTTATTCTAACTACAACAAACATTTATTGTGCTCCTTGCGTTATCATGCAGGTATCTGAATGCTGTGTCTCTCTTCATAGGTCAATACAGTGCGGTACCACCTCCTCAAGCTACCCAAAGAAAGAAAGGCCTTGCCAAGGCTCCTGCAAAAAAGGCCAAGAGCAGTGACTCTTCAGACAGCAGTGATGAGGCAGAGCAGGTGCCTCCAAAGGGAGGAGCAGGTATGTTGAAAGAAGAGGCTGCAGATGAAGTAGTACATGGTGCAGACAATGTTTTGGCCATGTCTTGATTTCCTTGAAAAAGCCATTTGACTTTGGTCTGTGTTGCTGTTTGCTTCCCTGGAAACTTCTGAGTAATTCAAAGGCATCCCAAAAAACATTGTGTACAACCTGGGGATCCAAATTGTGTGCAGGTTGGATTACTTTGCACATGCTAGTTTGAAAAGTCATCAGGATCTAGTTTAGTGGGAACAAACCAGGCCCATTACTGCAGCGGGCCAGGTCCTTGCTTGGTTTCTGATGTACCCGCTTAATGGCTGCTGGACTGAGAAGAGAGCTTTTCACATCTGGAAAGGTTTGGAGCTTGAGGGAAGGGTTTGGTGTGCATGTGGCCTGTTAATTGTAAACTTGCTTTTGCAGGCAAAACAGTAGTAACTAAAACAACCCCTGGCCCCCATAACAAAGCTGTGACTACAAAGAAGGCTGAATCCAGTTCTGACAGTGACTCGGGTAATTCAAGAAATAAAATTTTGAGGTTTTTTGTTTTGGTTTGGGGGGTGGAGGGGGCGCTACTGTTTTTATTGGCCAGGTTGCAGTATAGTGGTGTATCTAAGATCCTTACCATATGAGCTTGAAAGCTTCAGTCTCCATGCCTCACAAGACGAGAAACTGAAAAATGGCAGCCTGCTATGCAGAGTGGAGTTTGACCGATGAGACTGTTGGAAAGTGCAGAAAGGTCTGCATGTTGCCAGATGAAATGAGTGGAGCATCATGTGTACCAGGTTTCTCCAGGAAGGTTAATGGTTAAAATTGTGGAGGATCTGTGTCTTTAATTTTTTTTATTTCTATTATCCCATTGTGTTTGGGCAAAGTTTCCAAAATAAAAAAATGTTACCACCATACCAACTTCAAAAAATGCTCTTTTTTAATGTGACCCTAGAAATGGAGGCAGTGTGCTGTGTGTCTTCTGTTGATCAGGTTTAATGTCTGCAGTGCTCTACTTCCCATGAAAGTTCCCTAAGTGCTACGTGTTCCCTGCAAGTTCAAG
Organism: Coracias cyanogaster; assembly: GCA_033124195.1. NCBI lineage: Eukaryota > Metazoa > Chordata > Aves > Coraciiformes > Coraciidae > Coracias > Coracias cyanogaster. The sequence goes on from JAVSBS010013488.1 coordinate 6,804, forward strand.
GTGTACCTGTTATATATCTCAACATGCCTGGTGCAGTGACAAGGACTGTGAGTGACAGATGCCTGTATCGGCAGACAGCTAACACTAGACAGTGTGACCCTTCAACAAGTGGCAGGAGTTCTGTATTTTCTCATTTTGTCTAGTTTCTCACAAATTGACATTATTTTGATTACTGTTATTGAAGTGTTCAGAAATGTTGGAACAGATCAGGCTTAGCATTCCAGATTGCTGTGACACACGATACAATGGCATATTTGTATGCAGGAGTCTTCAGTCCATCCTCAGACTGTGGCTAACACATCTGATAGAGGAAATAAAAAGCTACAATGGGATACTGGGCTGTTGCTTCGTCGCTTTCCCTGCTTTGTCAGTTTTATCTCCTAATTTCTTGCCTATTCTTTAATCTTTACCACATAACTTCTTTTTGTGATATTTTTTCTCCCTGAGTTTGTTCTCCGTGATACCTGTACTTTTGCCAGTCCCTTATTCTACACTTCTTCTACATTCTTCAGATATCTGCTTCCTTGTGCATGCATTAGTGAAGAACTTAAACTGCTTGTTTCCACTTCCAACAAACAAGAGAGGTGGAAAGATGAATGCCATCCCCTGACTGTTCATCAAATGCTGCTTATCGCCAGTTATCTAGTGGCTCAGCTTGGGCCACAACCCTTTTCACTTCCACAGGAATTATATATGTATTATTATTAAAGTAACTTGCACCAGAAGCTTATTAACTTAAAAGAACATCCGCTTTGTTGTTTAGATTCTAGCTCTGAAGATGACAAGAAGAAGGGAGGGAGTAAGCCCCCAGCTAAACAACCTGTGATAAAGAATACTTCCAAACCAGCAAAAGCAGCTGTCAAGCCTGGACAAGCAAAGAAAGACTCCAGTTCCTCCTCAGACAGCTCAGGTATTGCAGTAGGAGAAAAGAAGAATTTCCAAATGCACATTGTGCTTGTTCAGACCTCTGTGTTTCTAGGCAGGGTATGAGGGTGCAGTTGGACAGGAATACCCTTTGTGGTGGTGTTTCAAGCTGCTAATGAAATGCACTGCATATCAACACTGAATCTGTATATTAGCTTCATGTTGAAGGTATGGGGCTTAGCCTTGATTATTCTTTTCCATTCTAGATTCTGGTGACTCTGACAAGAAGGCTCCTGTGAAACCCACAACTAAAGCACCAACTCCTGCAGCAAAGAAGTCACAAGCTGCCACAAAGAAAGCACAAAGTAGCTCTGATTCAGATAGCAGCTCCAGCAGCTCTGAGGATGAGAAGAAGGGCACTCCAGCTAAATTAGCTGGCAAAGTGGGTAAGCTAGCATCCAAGCCTTCAACCCCAGCTCCCAAAGCAGACAGTTCTGGCTCTGATAGCTCAAGCAGTGAAGAAGAAAAGAAGCCAGCAGTGAAACCAACCACCAAATCTACAGCAAAAGCAACTGTGGGAAAGAAGGCAGCTGCCTCTAGTAGTAGCTCATCTGATAGTTCCAGTGAAGAGGATGAGAAGCCCAAAAAGGCAGGGAGAGGGGCACAGAACAGTTCTAAGACCACTGCCTCCACAGAGAAAGCAAAAGCATCCACACCAGCATCGAACCACCTGAAGTCTGAACCAGCTGGTGGCAGCAGTAGCAGCAGTGAAAGCAGCTCTGAAGAAGAGACTGGAAAAGTCAATGGAGGTATTATCTACAGTCTGGGAAGTGGGACTGGTAGACAGTGTTATTGAGCTAAGCATGAATGGGAATGTTTCCCTGAACAATATCCAGTGTAATGTCCATGTGCTGTTAGACTATGCCATCTGGTGCAGTACTGAGAGGGAAGGGCTAGTTCTCTATTGGGTGTGATCCTTTTTGTCTGTATTGCATGCCTGCTGGTAATGGAATTTGTGGTAGCATGAAGTACATTTCTGGACAGTTGTTGCCAGTTGCCATAAGTGCATGCACAAGATTGTTAGTGGCAGCAAGGCAGACTGCTGGAGGACCTTGTGTGGAGTGGGACACCATAGGTGACGCCCCAGTGCACAATCTGAATCTTTATCTCTCTAGGAGGAAAACAACTTTGCATGTGCTAGTGATATGTGCCAGTGCATACTGTGTGGGTCCAAGAACTGTCAAATGTTAACCAACAGAACTTTCTCAAGTACTGTATATCATTAATATACAGTTACCCTATTCTAGAAAATTATCCATTAGGATAGGATGGCAAAATCATTGCTGACCTAGAATGGCTGTTAGTGTCTGTTATAGCAGTCTGTTCTCTGGGTGAGTTAATGCAAGGACTGGTTCTTGCACTTGGGTCAACACTGGGTTTGCATTCTGGGGGAGAGATACCATCACTTTTCCCAGCACTGCAGTTACTCCCTTTAAAGTTTTACTGGTGTACATCTAACAGGCACGGCCAGGAAGAAGCAGAAGAGGGAAGATGTTCGGGAGCCAGAGACACCACACAGTAAAAAGGCAAAGATCAAAGCTAAAACACCACATACAGTGCCCAAGGTGAAACAGGTGAGTGAGCCTGGACTCTGGTGTCTGGTGGGAGAGGCATCTCTGCCTCCTGAACAGTTAGGCTTGTTTGAGGTTTTGCTAGGAGGTTAGGCCCACAGGATTTATTTGTTTTTGCTCCTTACTGAAGCACTGGAACCTTGTCTGGAGAACCCTAGGGAGTGCACATATGTGCATAATATTATTCTGGCAAAGGTTGGTTGGATATGCTTGCACAGGAGCATCCTGGAGCTGCCTGATCTGAAGAAGGAAAAGAATTACAAATCTGAGAAACACCTAAAGATTGAGGTGACATGAACAGGGCTCCCTGTTTGCAGGGCAAGGAGGAAAGGAGGTCATCACTAAGGGAATATTATGCATGTGTGTGAGTCTACTGTATCTGGTTTTCTTTCTCTTCAACAGCCAGCCTCTCCATTCCGCCGTGTAAGGGAAGAAGAGATTGAGCTGGACGCCCGAGTTGCCGATAACTCGTTTGAAGCAAAGGTAGGGCGAGGTAGTGCCCAGAATGGTAACACTGGTCTCTGCAAGTGCATATCTGCAGAGCAGCCTCGGTGTGCTTTTGGCAGTCTTTTTGGGTGGAACTTTTTCCACCAGGAGGTGCTGTTGGGAAGTGTGTGAGCACTGACGGATGGTGCATGGGGAGAGTGTTTTCAGCTCCAGTGTTAATGTACTGGTGTTTGCTGGGTAGGATGAAGTGCAAAGCATTGCCTTTACTCTCTTGGGTACTGAGCTGAATTTCTTTTTCCTCTCACCCTTCATCCCTCACAGAAAGGAGCAGCTGGTGACTGGGGTGAGAAGGCTAACAATATCCTGAAATTCACTAAAGGCAAATCTTTCCGCCATGAGAAGACAAAGAAAAAACGAGGCAGCTACCGTGGGGGCACTATATCAACCCAAGTCAATTCCGTCAAGTTTGAAAGTGACTGAGAATGTTTCCTTTGGAATTCATAAACCATCTGCTCACCAGAATGGCTTGGGTGGGCATGTGAACATTGTGGATGTCAAGCCTGCCTGGAAAGCTACCTCCCCTAGCCCATTGTGGGGCAGGCAGCTCCAGCGTGGGTATGTGGGAGAATGATTGGATGTTTCTTCCTTTTATTTCTAATTCTGGTTGGGGCCCTTAATTTGGAACCATCTTTGAGCTGGTGTTATTGGCACCACAAGGGTGACCTCCAAGACTTAAATTTTCTACAGTCTTATTTTAAAAGGCTGGCAGTGATGTTTTCATTTAGGTTTCCTGCCCATCCTCTAGAAGAGAGAGAGAAATTCTTCTGTATCGTAACTTCCCCCTTCTTCCTTTTGGCCAGTTTAGCTTGGATACCTGTGAAATGGCAAGTATTGTAACTTGCCTTTGGCTAGTGACTGTAAGAGCAACAACCAATTTGAACCCTCTGGCTGTAATCCCCACTCCCACCTGACATTTCAAGTTCACAGTTGCTTTGTGACAGGGTTCCTTGTTTCTGTTTCTTTAATGGTTTCACCTTGCAATAAATTCCTGCCTTCCTCTTCCTTCCACTCCTGTTGAGGCCACTAACCGGAGCTCTTGAAGAAGTAGAGTCTAAATACACCTTAGCAGTTCCGTAACTGTATTACTTGCAGTTGCAAGTTAGGGGCTATTGCCAGAAACACCATGGACTGTAGCATTGCCTTGGCACTCATGATAACACTTGCACTGGGAATGTAGCTGGAGAGTAGAGATGTGCAGAAGCTCTTGCCTGCGTGGAGGTTGCGATGTTTGGCTTGGTGGGAATGTGTAAAGAGGCAGAGGAGATAAAGGCCTCTTTCTGCCCAGCTCTGCTTTTTGCTGTGTTCTTGTTTCAGAGGCTCTGACTGCAATGTGGCATTGCTCTTTGTTCTTCCTGGACATAAAACGTGGCAGCTTATGCTTACTCCCAGCAGCGTGCCGTGCAGCTTTTAGGAGTCAAGATGAATGTATCATTAATGCCTTAAACTTCTTTTCTGGGTTGGATTGCTTGCTCTTTGAACTATTTCTCACCTGTTAAATCCCCCTCAATGAGTAAAACACTGGTTTCCCCATAGCACCAAGGCAAATGAAGCCTGGTGCTATAAAGTACTTGTAGCTAACACTTCAAACATGTTCAATATGGGGAGCCTCAAACAAGTTCAGTAACCTGCAGCCTAAACTGAGATTTCATGAGCAGCTAGGTAATGTAATGGCTTACTGCTGTTAAGAGGCTTGCCTTCCGTCCAGTTGTGCAATTACCTCCTTATTTCTGGTGTAATGGACATCTGGTAGAAAATGGTTCCTGCAACTATTTTTCTTCCCAGTTTAGATAGGTAAATTTTAGTTGTGGAGCAGTCTGCTGAGCTTGTAACCAGTATGGCTTGAACATAGTGCATGTTTGGGAAATGGGGTAGTGGGCTGTGAGAGCTGCTCGCCCCAACTCATGAAACTGCCAGCACGAGAGAGGTTATGCAGGGCCTGATTTCCATGTTTCCATTCCCTCCCTGAAGGGTGAATGTGACGAGCCCTGTTGTTACAGGAAGCTACATTTGTGCGCAAAGCAATGTCACTTAATTGAGGGTTGGACAAGACTTGATGAGCCACCCCCGTATACATGAGCTGCAACTTGTTCCAATGAGCATTTTTCAGGACTACCCCTCTGGCTTGCACCATCGCACTGGTGCCTGGATTCTAGGCTACAGTGCAGAGTGGCCCAGGAGACAGGTTATTACAAGGAATTAAACCTTAGAGGCCAAAGGAAGGTGGGAACAGAGTATTTTCTGCCTGGGGATTTGAACATCATTTTTCTTGTGACTTGTCATTTGCCCTCCTTCTGTTTATCAAGAACTTATATTTGGAAGTCTCAGACTTTTAAAACACTTTTGGGGGTATTTTAAGTGTGAGAATTTTAATGTGTCAGAGAATAAAGATTGCTGCCTTTGTAATCTGAGTGGATCTGGTAGTTAAAGGTATGGAGTAGCAGG
>JAVSBS010013490.1:0-16117 GCA_033124195.1 Coracias cyanogaster
CACCTGGTTCGCCAGTGCCGGTAACGGTGGTGCCGCTGTCGTCGATGCTCGGGTTGCCGACAACTTGCGGTGGGGTGCTGTCGGGGGCGGTGAAGTCGACCGGGCCGGCACTGTTGCCGAGATTGTCGGTGGCCTCCACGGTGAGGCTTTCGCCGTTGCGCTGTGGCGGGTCGAGAGTGACATCGAAGCGCCCGTCGGCGCCGACTGTCGCGGTGCCCAGCACGGTACCGTCCGCCGCACGTACCGTGACGATCGAGCCACTCTGGCCCTGGCCGGTCAGGTGCAGGCCGCGCCGGCGCTCGGCCGATGTGCTGTCTTCGGTGGCGTCGCGCAGGACCGAGCCGGTGCCGGTGTCGGTGCAGCAGCTGCCTCGGAGCTGCGGCTGCCGCCGCCTCCCGCTGCCGCCTCTGACACTCCGCCAGCCCCAGGCGAGCGGAGCCGCTCCGCCCCCCGCCCGGCTCGGCCCGGCCCCGGCCCCCGCCCCGGCTCGGCCCCAGCCCGGCCCGGCCCGGCCCGGCGGGCAGCGGCACCCCCGGGGCCGCCCCGCCTGCCCTCCGCCCGCTCCCGGCACCGGGCAGGGCACCGGCAGCACCGGCGACCGGCAGGGCTCGGGCGAAGGCGGGGAGGAGACGGGCGGATGCGGGCAGGGCGCGGGCAGGACAGGGCCGGGAAGGGCAGGACACAGCCAGGACTTGGCCAGATCCAGGTAGGACCCGGGCGAAGGAGTCAAGGCAGGGGCAGGACACAGGCAGGGAAGGCGGGACACAGGCAGGACACGGCCAGATCTCGGCCGGACATGACCAGAGAAGCCAGGGCACAGGCAGGACACAACCAGATGCAGGCAAGGTGTGGCCAGATCCAAGCTGGGCAGAGGCAGGACACAGCCAGAGCAGGCAGGACCTGCCCAGCATCCCGGCAGACCTGGCAGGGTACAGCTCAGCACCTGCTCCCCAGCCCCAGAGACCCCATCTCTGTCCCAGGGCAGCAAGAGGGGTCTCAGCCTTGGCTCCAGCTACAGAGCTGCAACATGGTGTCTGTGGGGCTGTTCCCCTCCAGCTGGCAGAAGCCCCCGCCCAGCCTGCCCCCTGGTCCCCAAGCCATCGGCAGACATCCGGGTGCCCAGCATCACCCCGCTGAGCCCTGGGCTCCACACAGCCCCCTGCACTCACCATCAGCCCAAGCACCAACTGTGGAAGGCTTCGGATGAAACTCCGAAGGCAGAGGCAGCAGCTAGATGTAGTGTTCTAGGTCTCCACCACTTGACCAAACCCTTTCTGGAGTCATCTGGCCACTCAGGATCCAGCTGTGCTGCTGCCTCATCGGTCCCATGCTGGGAGCCCAGCTGTCCTGGAATGTTCTGTGAATGGGACAGGGGATGCCACAGGACCTGCAGCGCTGGGCCGGGGCCAAGGGTGCCTCTGCGGCGTCACCCCAAGTAACCACCTTGCTGCCCTGTGCCTCAGTTTCCCCACTGCCAGCTGCTGTGCTTGCAGGCTGCAGGTTAGGGCACTGCAGCGAGAGTCAGACCTGCTCTGCCCCATCTCCTCCCCAGCAGTCCTGCTCTGGTGTGTGGGGACAACCCAGGAGCTCTGTGGCAAGGTCTCCCCTGGGGTCCCACGACACCAGGACCCCAGACTCTGGTGGCCCACCTCCTTTCAAGACTTAACACAGATGGAGCAGGGCAGCAGGGAGAGGAGGCGGCCTGTGCTGGGGGACTGAGCCGCTGGCCGAGAGGGACAGAGAGTCAGGGATGCCTAGAGACAGGCCATGCTGAAGGATGCTCACGCTGTCAAGGTTCTGCTTCACCTCCAGCAGACAGGACCTGGCATGAGCCTCACACGTGCCCTGGCACCGGCTGCATCCTCCCAGCTGACATCAGGACAATGGCAAAGCCTCCCCGGCCCCTGTCTTCGGTGGGGCTAGGGGACAAGCGGTGTTAGGATCTGCTGCCTGGCTCTGGCCCCTCCTGGAGCCTCAGCCTGGCATAAATATTTCAGGGGGCTTGGCAGTTTTGTAATAACCGGCAACAAAGATAAACACCGGGAAGAGCGATATTTTTCCATGTGGGCTGGAGGAGTTTAATATTTTATCACTCCAGAGCACAAAATATTTATGAACAATCTCATGTCAATCACTGGCTGAGAACTAATCATGACCTTTCCAAGCCAGAGAGGACACATCCCCATCACGGAGGGCCAGCCAGGCTTCCCCTGCCCCTTGCACCCCCACTCAAAGCCCTGGTTTTGGGCCAACTGCTGGGGCATGAGCCCTGGGCTGCCAGAGGCACTGGGGGCAGTGGGCCAGGGCGGGGATTGAGCTCTGTCAGTGAGGAGAGATGCTCCAGCACCTGGCACTGCCCCAGGGCACCATGGTGGTGATGTCCTCCCCGGTCCCTCATTCCCAGGTGGTGAGGGAACCTCACCATCCCTAGGACAGGGAACTGGGACCAGCATGGGCAGCCCTCCCTGCTTGCACCCCACAGCTGCAGCCCAGGCAGACAGGATGCCGGGGAGGCCCTGTGCAGGCAGCCTGGTTTCCCCTGCCAGAGCAGCACAGCGGTGCTGGGCCCACCAGCAGCCCAGGGTCTTGGCTTTCCAGGTTTTACTTTCAGCAGGTTCCCAAGAGGAGCAGGAATGCCACCTCCCCCTCCAGCCCAGCCCAGCTTGGCATGGCGGCTGAATCCTTCCCCACTTCCCCTGCAGCTTGCAGAAGCTGGGGACGGTCCCCATGGCCCCGCTGGATTGCCCATGCAGAGACTCAGTGTGAGCAGTGGGGAGGCAGAGCCCTCGGGCAGCCGGGTCAGGGAGCACAGGGGCAGCCTGCCAGCAGCCTCCACTCGCAGCCCGCTCCTCACCACGGGGCAGGACGGCATGATGGGCCAGAGGCAGTCAGCAATGTCACCGGCCACCAGCGAGGAAAAGCATCCACTTTATTACAGACCCCAAAAGCACCCGTGGCAGTGCCAGGAGGACCAGGTTTACATGGGATGTCTTCATTTTCCAGCAAGGGGAAGAGGGGAACAAACCCAACCGACCCTACTCACAGCTCTTTGGTGCTAGAAAACGAGCGGCAGTGTGGCAGAGAAAAGCTGTGGATGAGGGGGGCACTGGCAGAGATGAGGAGGAACACCTCTGCCATCCACCACCACCCCCCCGAGATGCCCGTGAGGAATTTGCAACGCATCCTAGAGACACACAGATGGCAAATACATTTCACTGCTCTCCCCCGCCTGCACCAACCCTGCACCACTGAGCGCTGCAGGAGACCCCCTGCCCCCCCACCATCCCCCAAATGGTCAAACATCCTTTCTGCAGAGGGAGAGCAGGTCCCAGGAGGCATCAGCAACCAAAATCTCGTGGCTGGAGAGGAAGGAGGTGGGAAAGGTGGTTCCCAGCAACTCAAAGAGCCCAGCAGAAGGAAAGGCAGCCAGGTCTCTGCTTCACTCTTCTCCTCTCTCGGCAGCGATGGGCTCCTTGGTCCACTTGTCTGTGACCTCCTGGTTGCCTGTGTAGCCCACATTGGGCTGCAGGCCTGGGGATCCCTCCCCGTCCCCGGTGACCTCCAGGTCCAGCTCCTCAAAGGAGGAGCCGCTGGCTCCTGACTCGCTGTAGCTGTGCTCACTGCGGTTGTCCACCTCTTCCCGGCCACGGCTGACTGGGAAGGGCAGCAGTATAGAGGTGGCCACCGAGGTGTCTCTGCTGTCAGTTGTTGCCTCTATGCTGATGGAGCTTGTCTCACTCATGGTGTCAGCCCCTAGGATGGAGAGAGAAGGGGAGGGAGTGAATGCAGTGGGAAGGTGATCGGGAGTCACAGCCTTTGAAGCCACCAGAAATCTCAGAGATATCAGGCCACAGTGGAGACCAGCTCATATCTCTTGTCACCTCCTGTGACTTTGAGAAGTGACCAGGCCAAGACAAGCATAAGCTGGACTCAAGCAGCTCCCTGAAATCAGGGCACCCCCAAGCTGGCACAAACAAATCCCAGCTTCCTGGCCATACCCTGACCTCCTGGCCATGCCCTGGCCCACTGCTGCTCTCCATGCACTCACTGAGGACTTGGCAAGCCCTTCCTTAGGGAGAACACCCAGCCTGGGAGTTCAGGGACACTCCTTTCCCTGGAATGGCACCAGAAACAAGGTGAGGAATGGGATGCTCTGCTGGGTGGGTGACGGGGGGCTGTAGCATTGCTTGAGCACCCAAGGGGAAGGTGGCACCTGGGCAAGTCCTCAGATATGCCTCTGTCAGAGGCAGGTGCGCGCCAGCCTTATACCAAGACATCCTAATGCTGCCTTCAGCACCCCTACTACCTGCTCCCACTCTCCGCATGGTTCCCCTGCTGCCATCAGCTCCAGCAGCAGTGTGAGGGCAAACAGAGCAGTGGCAGACGGGACTTGGGGTACCAGAGGATGCGGGGACTCTGCCCAGCTTGCTCGGCATTTCTCCACACCACCTGGCTGCCAGCCCACAGCCCCTCTCGCAGACAAGCCCCGCCAGGGGCTGCATCTGCCTGCCTGGGCAGACCCCTCCACCCATCGCCCCCTCCCCGGATCCCTGCCTCGTTAGCTTGGGCAACAACATAATTAAGGAGTTGACAACGAGATGAGTGTGTCAGATTGAGCCCAGCAGCTCAGTGCTGTTGCCAGAGCAACCAGCCGGGAGACAAAACTCTCCTGTAAAAAATTAATCGTTGTTAATTATGACATCACAGATCTGTGTGGTTCATTATGACATCACAAATCCACATTGCTGATTACGACATCGCAGATCCATGTGGTTAGCTATAACATCACAGATCCACGTCACTGATGATGACAGCAGCAGCGAACATTGGACAGGCTCCCTCACCACGACCCTCCCTGCTCCAGCTTCTCCCTGCCCACCTCACACCAGCAAGAAGCGCTTGCTGGGCTCAGCCGTTTCCCGGCACCTCTGGCTCCATCTGTGCTGGGCTGGACGCTGCTGCCGAGGATCATGCCCCGCACCAGGAGGGAAACCAGGAGGAGCCCTGCTGGGCAGCAGCGTTAGCAGAGGACCATGGTTTGCCACCAGCAGGGCTGGGAAGCAGCAGAGGACGGTGACAGCCGCAGAGGGTCTCCCAGGTGGGAGAGGAGAGCCCACTCCTCCACGCTGGCTCTAGCTGATGCAGCTCCATCCCAGCTGCTGGCAGAGTGCTGCCCTGGGCTCCCACCAGCATCTCCAGCCTTCCTGGGCTCCTGTAGCTGGAGTTCCCTGGGGCTGGGCTGCTTGCCCTCCTCCAGCTGTGCGACAGCCACTGATGTCCTGGAAGAGACCTGCCAGGGAGGGAAGTTTCCTTCCAAACACCCTTCAATCTCTTTTTTTACTGTTTTTCTTCTCAGCCTGGGTAGTTGCCAGCAGAACTGCTTGTAAATGGCAGTCCTCTGCCTTCTGAGCTGCATCATCCTACGGTCCTGCCGGCTGAGTGATGGCTGCTCGGAGAGGACCAAGCAGTGATGGCAGGATGAGGAGCACTCAGGAAAGACCCACAGACACAGCGTACCCACTGCTTCATCCCACCTGGACAGTGTGTCAGCTCCATCCTGCCTGGTGGGTGCCCAGAATGGAGCCTGAGCCTCCAGCCTCTCCCCTTGGCCATGGCATGCAACCCCTTCAGCAGCTGGCACAAGCCAAGTCCTGGGCCACCCACTCAAGCGATGTGTGGTGACCTGCCCCTGAAAAGGAGAAAAGAACCACAGCCCGCCAACACGTGCTCCCGTTGCTGCAGCATCAGCGAGCACCTTGACACGGAAACTACATTTACTCTAAGTTAAAAAGGATGTTCTGCACACTGCTGGTGAGGTGCTTGCCAAAGGGGACAGCGGCCACCAAGTGGGCAGCAGAAAGGCAGGAGACGCTGTCCCACCTGGCAGGACCTTGGCAGGACAATGGATCAGCATAGCGCCTCCGGGAAGATGGAGAGCTGTGAGGGAACGGAGAAGTGCACAGCCCCTGAGCCTTGAAGCCAGCTAAGGGTTTGCGAGGTCTGAAGCTGTGATCTCAAAAAAAATATAAAAGCCCATTTGGCTAAATTGGTGGCCTGAGGTGACATGGACACATTCCCACCATGGCCTCATAACAGCTCACATCATTTATCTCACATCCCTCGGAAACCCAGGATATGAGTGACCCTGACCCCCAAGCCATGCCCTGCCTGTGCAGCTCCCCTCCCATGTCACCCTGGGGGCTGTTTCGGCTGCGAAGCTGCCACGTAACCCCACGCCACAAAGCAAAGGAGCTCCTGAGGAGAGCAGCAGCTTGGGAAGGGGAAGAGGGTAATGAAGCTGAGCCACAGGCTGCTCTGAGCCACCACCGTGGGAAAGCACCACTGTCCTCACCGCTGCAGCCACCTCCTTCTCCCTCACTCCAAGGGCGACAATAAATTCAGTCCTGTTTCCTTTCAGCCAGGCACTTTTTCACCGCTCTGTCACTTCTGATCATGCTCGAGCAGGCTCAGCTGGCAGATTTGCCCATTTCAGCAGCCTCACTCTTGTCTGTGCAGGACAAGGCTGGGTCTAGCATGGCCACCCAGCCTGGCCAGGGACGGATGGCCGGGGTGTGCAGGGCAAGAGACAGAGTTGCTGCTGCTGGGCATAGTTTAGGGTCAGCTCTGGCAGGAGGATGCAGCAAGAATCTCCAGCTGTCCCAGCACAGCCTGGAGAGGCCAGGCAGGGAGTGCATCAGGGCTCAAAGAGATCAACCAAAAGCCTTGTTGGAAGACGCCTTATAAGCAAGCAGGGGTTCAGCTCTCATTTTGCAGGCACGGAGGTTTCCAGCAGCCCTCGCTCCCACTTCTCCATCTTCCCTGGGCACCTTGTTTGGTCCCCCAGCAAGCCATTGCCCATCCCCTGCATCCCACTTCCCAAGGCTGGTCCCTGCACTGGGAGCCAGCCCAGCATCTGGGTCCAGCACGGCTTTTCCCTCCAGCATGCAATGTGGTGCCAGCATCCTGTGGAAACCCTCTGCTCCGCTCTGCTCTGCTCCCCCGAGGGCAGCACAGCCATCCCGCTGCCCCTTCACTCAACAGGAACATGGAACATGGGAAGTTTTAATTTGGGAAAAAGAGGCACAGCCCAGGGTGAAGCCCTGCTGGCGTTTTGAGGAGGTCCCTAAAGGCCAGGGCCACCTAGGAAGAAGGGAAGCCAAGCAGCCAACACCAAGAGACAGGTTGGGGATGGGTGCAACAGGAACCACTCACTCTACACTGCTAACAAACCTGGCAGGGAGCCACCCCACCAGGCAGCTCAGCCCTGTGCCATCCCAGGTACCAGCAAGCCCAAATCCCACCAAAGGAGGATTGGTTTCTCTCCTGCATCACTGATGCAGGCACTGATGCCCAAGCTTTGCTCCCCTCTTGGTGCACCTGGGCCATTTCTTTCCCCCCATTCAATCAATTATTAATTGCCTCTGCTGCTAAATAATAGATCAACACACTGCCAGGAGGGGCACAGCTCCTCAGCGCTTACCAAAGCTCACACACAAGCCATCAGGAGAGTGGCTGGGGCAGGCAGGCCAGCAGGAAGGCATGGCAGGAGCTGTGCGCTGACACCCTTCTCGGGATGTACAGGCAGGCAGAACAGGCAGGGCTCCTTGGAGGACGGACGCAAGTAGGGATGAGGCAGAGCACATCAGGGAAGGTGCCCCCCGTGGCACCAGGGCTCAGCAGGGGATGCCATTGGCTGCACCCGGACACTGCTGGGCAGACTCAGCTCCAGGAAAATGAGCACCTGAGGCTCTGGGCAGAGCTATGTGCTTAGAAACCGTGCCAGCAAGCCCGTGCCGAGAGGCTGCTTTTGTCTGCTTTCACCTTCCATGTGCCACAGCAGGGTCATGCTGGAGAGCACGCTGCTGAGAGCGAGCCGGGAGCGAGGGCCCACTGAGCACCACACTGATGCCAAAGCCCCAGAAAATAATTAAGTACAAAACAACTAATCGTGATTGACACTGGCCCCCTGGAGACCCATCAGCTGCCTTCCAAAAATGCTTCCTGTCTTTCCAATGACCTTGGCTATGGCGGAGAAGGGACAGAATTGCTGCAGAGGCAGCTGCAGCCCCCGGCCCCTTCCTTGTGTGCCGAGTGTGTCCATCTTCAGCAGAGCTGCCAGCACCCAGCTCTGTGCAGAGCAGCAGCTGAAAGCAGAGACCCTGGACCACATCTCACAGCCTTTGCGGCCACTGGCTTCGCTCAGAGCTGCAGGCACACAGCACCTCACTGGGTGAGCTCAGGAGCAAGCACAACAGCCTAAATAGAGAGAGATGCGCGCCAGCGTCAGGGGGCTCAAACAAAACAACCCAAGCTTTTCTTACACATGCAAGTTGCTCAGTACTACCTCGTATCAGTCACAACAACAGGCAAGGAGAAATGGCAGCACCTTCTGCTGGGAACTCCTGAAGTCTTTAATTTGTGGAAAGTGTAATACAGCTACTGGCAGGGAGTTTCATGAGCCACGACCGAAAGGTGCCGTGTCCATGCAGAGCACTACTAAATAAGATGCTCACTCTGAAATCACACGCTCAGTGCTGTTATTTCAGTATTTTGTCAGGTTTGGGAAAAGCAGGCTTCATCTGCTGTCACATCAGGAGTGCGAGCCCAAGGGTCCTACACACAGAGCATCCTCAGATGCCACAGGGAGAGGAAAAGAAGCTCAGCACCTCCCCAGCTCCCCTGCTCGGCACACGGTGTCAGAGCCCCGTGTCTGGGTTTGCACAGCTCAGAAATGGCCAGAGGAGCCAAGTGCCAGTGGCACAGACCACTACCCTCTACCACCCTCCCAGGAGGATCCCAGCACTGCCTGAGGCTCTGTCGGAGCAGGACCACTTAAAATACCAGCAGAGCTGAGATGAATCAAGAAATAACTCTATGCAATTGGGTTTGAGGAAGGAAGGCACTGAAAAGCAGACGGGGACATTGCCGTGCCCACCCTCCAGCCAGCACAGGAAAGCTCGAAAGCTGTCAGAGACACCCTGGGATCTGCTGGGTCACGTCTGTTGAAGGGGCTGTAAACTAAGCTGAGCTTCACTCCCTTCCCAGAGAAGAAGACAGTAAAAAAGATGAGAAAAGAGATTGGGGCTTTCTCTTTCTCCAACTCAGAGGTGGTTACACAGATCCCAGCAAGGAGGACCAGTCTCAATCCATAAGGCATCATCTTCAAAGTGTCCGTCTTCAAGTCAGTATCTTCTTCAAGGGGTCTCCAGCGAGTGCTGGGCAGAGGGGAGATCTTCCAGCTGCCCCCTCCAGAAGGATTTCCTCTCACACCAGGGCTCAGAAAACCCATGCAGAACTTTGCCAGTGTGATGACACTGACACTAGCAAGACCAGCTGCACCCTCCCACCTTGCCCCCTGACTTTCACCCTGCTGCTGAACCAGGGGCAGCTCAATGGCTATGGCTGGGGTGGCACCACTGGCAACAAACCAAGTCCTCAGTGTCAGCAGGCCAGTAGTGGAGGGACAAGGATGCTCACCAGGCACCACTTCCCTTTGCACAAGCCCAGGACCTCCCCACATGGTACCATCCTCTGCAGGTGACAGCAGCTGTGCTGGCTTAGGGCACTGAGACATCATGGGGATGTAGGAGATCTGCAAGACACTCAGGCAGGAGTGGCACAAGGAATCCAAAATCCCGCCACATCCTCAGCCCTCTCCAGTGGCTGGAGCAGGGATGTGACATCCTGACAGACCTGGCTGTGCCGCCATGCCCAACTCATGCTCAACTCTATTCTCAGAGGCAAGGCCAACCTCTCACAGCTATTATTATTTTAAGCTGGTTTTGTGCAGACTCAGCAGATGACACTGCATCAGACTGCACCGACAAAAGCTCATCTATGCGACTGGAAGGGGAGGAGTGGTGGAGGAGTCAGCCCCGAGCTGCTGCCAGGGAGCCCAGCCTGGGGTCTCCTACACGACAAAGTCCAACATCATTTGCTGTCTAAAATTGGGACGAACTTCCTAGCCCTTCTTCCAGGAGGGCAGAAGTGCATCCCACCACAGATGTGCTGGCAGTGGCGTTCCCGGGAAAGCAGTGAGACAGCTGGGGTGGCAGCTGCACCCAGCATCCCCTGCCTGTGCTGTGGGACCCTGCACCCCCTGAGTGGGGCAGAAAGGAGCACACACAGCTGCTGAACCACCAACCTGAAGCAGCTTCTGCTCGTATGTGTCCTGCCTCCAAAACCAAGGGGTGACCATGGGAAGCTGCCAGAGCGAGCGGGCTGCAGGGTGCCTTTAGCCACCCCAGGCTGGTGCCCAAAGCAGCCGTCCCAACACAAGACAAAAAGGCAAAGAGCCAAGCGAGCACCATGAAAACTTAGGACCTCAAAGTGCTGGGAAACTGTTCCAATTAGATTCTTCGTTGCAGCGCTAAATGGACAGGGCTCCCAGAAAGCAATTCCCAGGCTTGCTTTTATGCTCCACGCAATTAAGAATTAAAGCAACCCAAACCTGAAGATGTGTTCAAACAAATGGCCAGACTCCCCGGGAGGCGAGAAGAGCTGTCATGGTTTTTTCATGCCTGTTACACAAGCGCAGGTGACCGGTGGGGCACGAGGAGGCAGCTGCCCCCGCCAGCGGCCAGTGCGGCCGCAGCGTCCAGCGCCTGGGAGCGCTTGGCTAGCCGGCTCCCGCAGCTCGCAGACATGTGAGCACGTGGGCCGGCGATGGCAACTAGCATTTCGGGTTACTATAGCAGTGCTGTTCTGCGCCTACTGCCATTGTGGTCCCTTCCTGTATGAATACATTCAGGATCCAACAGATCTCGCTGAGCAGATGCTATCGGGTAACTCCGCCACCAGCTACAGCAACCTGGTATTTAAGCTCTTCAGAATCCCAATATGTAACAGATGAAGATGAGATCAAGGAAGATGTATATGACAAGGAGAAAAACAATCCCAGCTGCAACCAAAAGCTGTGAGATTCAGCTCTGTTCTGGTAACAGTGGGCCTGCAGCTCAGCGGCAGCTTGGCCCTCGCCCTGACACAACAGGGGTGCCCTGGTGCTCCCCGAGGCACCATGTGACACCTCAGGGATGAGCTCCTATCTCAGCCCGGGCTGGAGGGAAGAAGTGAGCTGAGACTTTGTGGCTGGGCACCAGGTGGGAGCAAGTTGGCCCCTCTCTGCCTGCTCAGGCAGCAGCACCGCGGACACCAGGACCCCCATTTTTGGGAGGGCTGATGCTGACTGAAGATGGAGCCCATGTGCAAGCCATGGATACCTGTGATGTCTGTCTGGGCATCCTCAGCCTCAGCTGCAGCAGCCCTGCTCTTCCTCTCCAGTTCTTTCATTTCAGGCACGTAGAAGTCCCCTTGGCGGGCAAGGGGACACACGAAGTAGATGCGGTCCTCCTTGTAGATCTCGATCCGGGGGTGCGCGCACAGCTTCCTCTCCTGAAAGACAGCAGGTGATGCAGGTCAGGGATGTGTCCTCACCCCTGCCCTGGCGGCCCCTCACCACTTGGACTTGCCAGCCTGGCCGCATCACAGACTGACCTGCTTTGCCTACAGACATGGGGGCCCAGGAAGGAGCGGTGGGTCCCATCCCAAAACCACAGTGCTACTTTCCCTATCACAACAGTCCCCGTGTGCCAGGGCTGGCATGTTCGGCCCTGGGGGTGAGCAGCCGGCCAGGCTTAAGGAGGAGTTGCCGAAGCCCCAGGGAGACTCAGCTCCCCCGGCTCAGCCTTGGTTTTGGTGTGCTCGTCTTGGGCTGGAGCGAGGGGTTTCAGGAAGCACAGCAGCTGCTTCGCAGGGCCCTGCCAAGTCTCTGGTTCCTCCTGGCAGCACGACCCCACAAGCAGGCGTAGCACTTCTCTGCTAATTAATATAATCCAGAGCTGACAGCTCAAGCAGCTCCTTTCAGAACGGCGAGGGCAGGGGGAGCAGGAGATGAATCCGTGGCATTTCAGACTACTCCTCCTCCTCCTCTTCCTCACCCCACCTCCTCCTGGCAGCACACTTCAAGACCTCAGCCCACCCCATCCTGCCAGGGACTCCTGACAGGGGCATGTCACCCGCGGGCGGTGTCCCGGCCCATGCAGGGACTCTCAGGGTGCCAGGGCTGGGCTGAGGAGCAGCTGGACCCTTCTTGCCACCCCCTCCTCACCCGCCTGCCCGCCAGCTGCTCACTGACAGAGGGGGTGGCTGATACAAGCCGGGTGAGAAGGGAGAGCATCTCCTCAGCGGGTTTTCTTTTTCTTTCTTTCCCCTTTTCAAATCACTGACAGCTTTTATTTAACCCCGCAACCACCTCGATTATCCTCCTCCTGCCTGCCCTGACTATCCTCCTCTTCCTCCTCCCTGCCCTGACTATCCTTCTCTTCCTCCATGCCTCAATTATCGTAATCCTCCCTGCCACATCTCCCCTGGCATGGCTCGCCAAGACATCCTCCAGCAGGGTCCCTGTCCCTCTGGGGCTCTCCAAATCCAGGACTGGCTCCTCTCCATGGACAAGCTCTATGGACACATCAATCATAACCTCACAAAAGCTTGTTCATTCCCGACCCCCTTCACCCCTGAGGATGGATCAAGCTGATTTTGAACCATTTATTTCCCAGCCAAATGCCGGCACTGGGCAGATTCCACAACAGGGCTGTTGTGGAGCCAGCGCCGACCCTCTCCCTGGTGCCAGAAGCGAAGCCACCTGGAGAGCCACCTTCATGCTGGCAGGATGCTGTGCAAGCAAGACAGGAAGAAAACCCCACGAGTCCTTTTTGGGTCTGTTTTCCCAGAAAAGCCTGCATGAGATGGCTCTGCGGAGTACCAGTTTACCCAGCAGCACAGTGGCAGAAGCACAAACCCCAGCAGCTTTACCCATGCTGTCCCAATGCCTTCAAGCCTGACCTTCAGCAAAGTCCCTCATCCAACCGAGGAGGAACCACATCCGCAAGACCCACACCGCAGGGACGTGCAGGGACACAGGCGGGCTTCCAAGGTGCTTGGAGCCCAGAGTTCCCACTTGCAGGCAGGTGAAACACTAACAGACACAGATCAAAACTGTATTAAATAAAAACAAGCTGGCTGTTTTTAGCAGCAGAGCAGAGGCGGCTCATATCACTCCTGCTTTTTCAGCAACAACGCAGACAAGAACCCTCCCGGCGCTCTGCCCCTTGCTCTACCAACCACAAGCCCATCAGCCAATCTTCAGCTCAGTTCACTATTTTAGGTTACTGCAACACATACCAGAGATGGGTACCTCTAAGATCTGCAGGTTTTTTGGGTGCATTCAGCCGGCCCTCCAGCACTTAATGCAGACAGGGACAACTCAAAGGATCTTAGAGTAAAGAGACATTCGCTAAATTCATACGAGGTCTCTAACCAGTCTAAAACCCCAGGGCTCCAGCCCGGTCTCAAAGACATCCGAAGATGACTTCCCAAAGCCCACCCTGGGATTCCTAAAGAGTGGATCTGGGACGTACCCTCTCCCTATACTTTGTTTAGGCTGCTACAACTCCCCTTCCAACTACACAGCCATAGTACAGATTCCCCCAAAGCACAAATAACACTCCCTACATGCACACGAAATGCAGCAATCATGGCTTTTTAAGGAATAAAAATGCACACCTGTATGAAGAGCAGAGTCCTGGAATGGCTCTTCAGACAAATGCTGCTTCACACTCAAGGATTATCCTCCAAGAGAGAAGAGAATGCTCCACCCTGCCAGGTGGGAAGCAGCTTTGTCTCCGTGAAGCCAGAAGAGCCCTGGTGCCCTGCAAGCCAAAGCCCACAGCCATGGGCCAGGCTGGTGGGACAACACTGAAGTGGCTGGACACTCATTGTCCACACTGACGCCTGCCTCGTTACACACAGCTACAAGGATGCTTAATACTTGACTTCTTCCCAATTCATCCAGGGTTTTCCCTAAAAGGAAATGAAGGGAAATCAGAACCTGGTGGTCCCAATTTATGCCTGTACAAATCAAGCTGAGAGCCAGGTGTTGCGGTCCAGGCGCAAGTGTCCGTACCACCACCCCTTCCCCTTTGGGAAGAGGTATGGACGTCTGCGCTCCAGACCGCCACACCGGGCTAGCAAGCTGGCCTGTGTCTGCACTTCTTCCCGGAGCAACCCAGCTCTCGGCAGGGCTGCTGCAGAGCTCGGCAACGGCAGCTGGGCTCGGGAGAGGACAATGTCCCCAAGAAGGAGCAGGGAGGTGGCAGCTGGGAATGCTTTCCTGGCTGGGCTGGGACCAAAGGGATGAGGCTGTGTAAAGACTTGAGGAAAGGGAAGAGGGGATAAGGTGGGGAGCCAGGACAACAGAAAAGGATAAGGGAATCATCCAAAGGGGATGCAAGGGAGATCACTGCTCTCTACAACTACCTAAAAGGAGGTTGTGGTGAGGCTGGCGCTGGTCTCTTCTCCCAGGTAACTAATGATAGGATGAGAGGTAGTGGCCTCAAGTTGTGCC
This sequence comes from Coracias cyanogaster, assembly GCA_033124195.1. Lineage (NCBI taxonomy): Eukaryota > Metazoa > Chordata > Aves > Coraciiformes > Coraciidae > Coracias > Coracias cyanogaster. The sequence continues at coordinate 14,405 of JAVSBS010013490.1, forward strand.
AGAGGAGGTTTAGATTGGATATCAGGAAGAAGTTATTTACTGAAAGAGCAGTCAGGCCCTGGAACAGGCTGCCCAGGGAAGTGGTGGAGTCACCATCCCTGGAGGTGTTCAAAAAACAGGTAGATGTGGCACTTCGAGACATGGTCTAGGGGCTAGTGGGGTGTTCAACGAAGGCTGGACTAAATGATGCTAGAGGTCTTTTCCAACCTAAATGATTCTATGATTCTGTGATCATCCTTGTGATTATTCCAAAGGAGATCAGGAGGCAGGCAGGGGCCAGGCAAGCACAGGCAGAAGTGCAGCAAAGTGCAGCGAAGAGGCAGGTGACAGCACAGGATAGAGCAGGTTTAGGATTATCCCAGAGGAGAGGAGGGCTGCAAGGCTGCTGCAAGGGAAAGAAACAACCCAGAGAGACTGGAGAGCAGAGTCCAAAGGCGAAGGTATAAGCAGAGAGTGAATTAGGGAAGGCTTAACAACATGGCAAAACTACAGAGACACTCAACAGGCAATAATACGCTCTGCTGCTGAGAAGGAAGCCCCTCACTAACTGTGCAGCTAAGACAACAGATGGAGCAGCAAGGTGGACAGGGAGTTTGGAAGGCAGAGCCCTCCAGTCAAATTAAATGCAGTCTCACACAGGCAGAGGAGCTCAGTGAGAGGTGAACAGTGGGATGCTGACAGTGTCAGGGTCAGGCTTCTGGCTAGGACAGCAGGACCCAGTAAATAGGGCAGGGAAGGCGATACATCCCTTTGCAAGGTCATGCTGTGCCACCTCCCTTCTCAGCCTCTGCTGAGAGCTCACTCTTCCCATGGCCAGCAAAGACGGAGGCAGTGTGCAAGGCTTATTTCTGTGCAGGACTCTCCAGCGTGCACCCAAACCATGGGATTTATTGCATGTAATCCATTCTATACGTACACAGCAAACGTCAGTGCATCCAGGGCCCACCAGCTCAGTCTTGACAGGCATGGCAGCTCCAGCATAACCCTGCTATGTCAGACCCACTGCTTCCCATGAAGCCAACTCCCTGCCCCGTTTGAGGGCTGTGGTGGGCTGCTGCTCACCATGCTCTTGGGAACAAGGTAGGGGAAGACTCTTGCAGGCTTTCCCAGGTGAAATAACACTCTGCCCAACCTTTACCCCAGGTTGTTTCCAAATCCCCCACCACTCCTGACTCTCTGTAGGACTTTCTCCAGGCTGGCCTCATCCCACTGGGAATGGAGCATCCTCCGGCCTCATACATCAGAAAGGACAAGGATTACATACTGAACCAGCATTTCAGGAGTTCGTCCCCACCAGCAGGAGGTAGCACTTCCCTGGCAGCACAGGTTTTCCTCTCCCCACTTGTCCATTAAGGAACAGACCCCATCATCTGCCTATGGAACAGTTTAGGCATGGTCTCCCCGCTGAAGGATATCCCCAATTCCCTAGACAGGCAGGACGGCAGTCCTAGGGCTATGGGACATGCGATGAGGCAGCTGAGACATGACCTGCAGTCATTAAAATCCCAGCAGAATTATGCCAAAATGGAGGGAGGTGGCAGGGTGTTCACACCACGCCGTGCCCCACGGTGCCTGCTGGGAAGCAGAAGGCAAGCTGGGGCACTGCGGGGACCAGCTCTGTCACTCTGGCAGGCTCCTCTGCTCAGGAATTCAAATGCCACCAGCTGGATCTGCTTCATCTCCCACCGCTGGAAGAATTCAGCTTGTCAGGAG
>JAVSBS010013493.1:5079-34756 GCA_033124195.1 Coracias cyanogaster
TCAACCGAGAAGGTTTTTGAGTGTTTCCTGCCTGGTTTGTCATGAGCTCAGGACTGGCAAAGCTGAAATCTGCTGTTCCACAGAGGCCTGATGCCACTGTGTTCTCCCTTGTGTTAGCCTGTCTTAAGTGACTAAAGACTTCCTTGTGCATCCGTGCTTTGATTCTTGGGCAACAAAAGTATCTGGAACCCTTAAAAGCAGAAGCTCTGAGGGTTCAGTTCGTCTTTTTTTCTTCAAGATAGCATAAATTTTGCTGTTGTTGCACTTGGAGCACTTTGTGCCACTTCCCGTCCAAGACCTGTTTCTTTAACAAGACTTTTCCGTATTTTTACCTGTAGTATTTGTTACTGTATTAAACACTTGTCTGTGTTCCAGTGTCTGCAGATGTCTGTAAATGCTGGTTATGGCTCTTCTCCCATACCTGTGTCTTGTTCTATCTTCTCGGGTTTCTTTTCTTCAGAAGCCAGTTTCTCGTTGCTACTAATTGTGGTGTGTTTGGGGTTTGTTTAGGTTTTTTCCACTTTTCTAAAGACTATAAAAAGTTGGTTTGAAAACAAAGTTGTATAGATGAGCCTTTGTCTGATCCACTTCTCTGGGGTGATTTACGGTGTGTTTGTCTTGCTGATATGCTTTAGATACAACTGTAGTTGATGTTCTGGTCACAGAAGTTGTGGGGAAGGGGAAAGCAAACTTAGGTTTGTCTTATGCTTATATTAATAATTAACTTAGATACTTTTAGGTATTTTTTCTTTTTTTTGAGGCTGTGAGACTATCTTTGCTGACAGTGTTTTAGGATCCCCTAAATCTTTCAATTTTTCAACTGAGATTTCCTGATCTCTTGCAGCAGAGCTTCCTCCTCCATACACTGCCATTGCAAGCCCAGATGCCAGCGGGGTTCCTGTAATAAACTGCCGCGTGTGCCAGTCGCTAATCAATTTGGATGGCAAGCTACACCAACATGTTGTTAAGTGCACAGTTTGCAATGAAGCTACGGTAAACTGGATTTTTAGCATTTTCTTTCTGTGGAGGGAAGTGGGGGGAGTTTGAAGTATGTCATTGGTAGAATTCATGTCCTTACCAAAAAGGGCGAGTTCCTTCTTCGCATCGCTGCAGAGGACCACTAGTGTAACTAGCGTTCAGGGTCAGGGGTTGCTGGCAGAATGATGGTCCTAAGCAGTTAGAATAAATTGTCATGCTGTTGAGCTTGCTGGCCATGCAGGATTTTTCCTTCTGAGAAGGACATAAAGCAAAGATGTTAAGTAATTACCCTTCTGTAAGGGGAGGGGGAACTGGTTTTGGTGGGATGAAGAGAACTGAAGAATTAAGAGTGGAAGAAAAAAGTAATCAACCCACACCTTTCCCTGGATGTATGCGTTCCTCTTGCAATACTATTCAATCAGTTTGTTAGCAACAAAACTACAACTAACAAACTACAACACAACTGTTTTGAAATGCATAAATTGTAGGTTCCTTTCCAATAGTTACAGACCTTTTCACTCCTCACCCCACCTTTTCTTAATTCAAGTTTTCAGTATTTGGCCGCCTGCTTCTATTTTTCTTTCCTGCCAGTTTTACTTTCAGGATCTGGTACTGCAGCATGCCACAGCTACTGGTTGTGTTTGCATGATGAACACTGGATTTGGTTTATTTTATGAAAAGACCTTTAAATTATGTTCAGAAAACAGGAAGTCTTAAAACTGCAGGAAAACAGCTTCCTTTTTTTTTTTTTCCACTTGAGAGAGTAGAGAACCTGCCATTAATAGTCACTTTCCTTGCCAGTATAGAATGTTTCAAGGTGAACGATGTAGCTTGCAGCTTTTGATTCACTGTATGGAAGGGACTTAGAAACTTGACTCCCAGGTTGGAGAGAAAGGTAACTTCAGTAAAAATAATGTCACAGTTCAGTGATGTCTGCATAGTCTCTTAGTGGCTGAGAACCAGACTGTGATTCTCTTACTGTTGAATAAAGCCATTGTACTGGGCAAGGAGGCTTCATTGATGTTTTGACTGTTTTTCAAAAAATATACCACTACTTAAGCTCACATTTTTAAAAATAACTAAGCTGAAGTCTTGAATTCTTCACTGATAAAATATGAATGTTTTTTCTATTAGTTTGCAGAATCTTTTGTTTATTCTAGTGAGGAAATTCACCCATATTCCTCTGGAAAGAGAGAGAACTTCTAATTTTGTCTTGACTCTCAAGTTTCTTCTGCAAGAGGAACTGTATGTCTCTGTTAGCAAGAACTTGTCAATGATGATGTTCTGCTTTGTCATACTGTTATGAGGAAGAAAGTGAATTGCTATGATTTCTGATGTGTGTTCTCTGGTGGGTTTTTTTTGTTTAGCCAATCAAAAACCCTCCTTCAGGGAAGAAGTATGTTAGATGTCAGTGTAACTGTCTCCTTATCTGTAAGGATACGTCTCGGAAAATAGGCTGTCCAAGACCAAACTGGTAAGAATAAAAACCTGTAAGTGCTTTCAGATAATTTTCTCTAAAACAATGGTGCACTGTGTTGAATATTTAAAACTAAGGGGAGCTTAAAGCCTGGGTCTCTCTATGTGGACACTTACAGAGCATTACTGAATTACTGCCGACACAGGTTGTGCTAGTGTCAATTGTGATTTATGGGGGTTTTTTTTACCATTAACTTTAAAAAGGAAATTTTTTTATTATTATTTAGTGGTAGTCTTAAATGCGTTTCCCATTTGAGCTGCTTCATAAGGAACAAATGGTTAAAAAAACAACAGAGAAGAAAATTTTTCTCCTTTCTGGGACTTAACATTCATAGTTTCTTGCAAACTTAATTATTGTAAACGCACAGGTGAGCAGCCTGTGCAACCTGAGCACCTTTGCCTGGTTCAGAGTGGGAAGTTCAGAAAGAAATGGGAGAGGGAGCAGTAGGTTGGCTTTAGTCCTTTCTTTGTTATGCTGAGTCCTCAATCTCCTCTCAGCTCTCCGCTTTAATTTACACATCTACTATAAAAGAAACAGGTGCAGTTGCCATAGTGAGCATTCTTACCGTTGGGTTTAGGGTGTTAAAGATCCCAAGGCAGGAGTAATTTGATTGCAAGTGGTGCAGCTCTGACAGGAAGAACTAGATGACCACAAGGTTTGCGGACACATGAATGGGAGCTCTACCACACCAAGTGTCCTGGTCACTAGTCTGTTGTCTGTTCTGGTTTTGAAATGTAGTTTGATACTTGGGGGGGGTTTGGTGGTGTTTGGGGTGTGTTCTTTTTGTTTGGTTGTTTTTTTTATTTTATTAATGCAGTGTTGGGGGAAAACTTCAGAACATTCCAAATATTTTTGAGTGGAAAAAATGTTCAGTTGTAATACATCGTATATTTGGTAACCAAGCTGAATCGGAAACTCCCTAATTTTATTAAAGTAATCACAAAAGCATATATCTCAGCAGTTTCCCTAAAATGGCCTGTGTACTTTTGTTACTAGAAGATGAGGAAAATTTGGGCTGCTTTGAAGGAAGCTGGAAGTATGCCCTATATGGAAGGGTCCAGATTGGAGAGAGGACATCTAGAATACAATTCTGGCTGTGCATGGAGAAAGATGCAGTTCAAGTTAGATAATGCTTTAATTATTCCCTTCATTTTTTTGTTTTCATGCTAGGAAAAAAGTCTGATCCTCATTCTGCTTCGAGTTTGTTCATTTGGTTACTGTCACTTTGGATGGACAAATTGTATAATTGAATTCGGAACACGTTGAACAGAAAAGCAAACACAACCATTCTTTTTTAAAGTAAACTGCATTTAGTCAACCTGGGGTGGTTTTCTTTTTTTAGTTCACTCAATTTGAATGGAATTTTTACTGTACAAATGTGGACATGCTGCTTACATTGACATGGTTGTCAGTAGTGTGGGAAGGAGGATCATCTGACTTGGGAAGGAGAACTAGGTTATGGAAAAGTCCTTGCACTTTCTACATGTTTCACATGGGTATGTACATTCCAATTTATGGGCTTGCTCAGCCTGAGTGTTAAGATTTCATTTTCCTGAGGAGTGTTTCTGCCATATGATGGCAAGCCTTTGATCTCTACAGGGTTCTGGCTGATGTTATAGGGAAAGATAATGTTTTCAAAAGTGAAGGAGAACACTTTGGAGAGAGACCAAAACTGGGTGCATCATCTGTTTAAAAAGCAGATTATAGCTTAAAAGTGTAAAAATATTTGGTAGTGACTGAGTTTAATTGCTTAAACACATGGTCCTTCTATTTTGCTAGCTTAATTACATGTACATCTAATGTTCTTAACGCAGTAGACGCATCATTACTCTTGGTCCAGTAATGCTGATCCCAGAAGAGCAGCCAGCTCAGCCTGCCTTGCCAGTTCAACCAGACGGAACTAGAGTGGTATGTGGGCACTGTGGAAATACGTTCCTTGTAAGTAAAGCACAAGATTCTCTTTCTTGCCTCATCACGCTATCCCTCAAGCTATTTGTTGTAAGCACTTCTAAGAGCGTATTGCCTCACTCTATGGCATCATTGAGGAGCTAAGTCTGCTTCTGTGGTCATTTTGCTCTGGATGTATGGTCTGTGTTTGGTCAGCTTTACATGCATTTCAAGAAAACTTCAAACAGTCTTTCTGTGCATTCCTGGTTAAAGCCAAAAGTCAGTCTTACTGCCTAATGATGCGAGAGGGGGTGGTGCTGAAAAAGGAAGCTGGCTTCCAGGTCTGTGTAGACTTGCAGTGATGGTGATGTTCTGCAGCGGCTAAGAGTAGTTCTGCCACTGCTGTATAGACCCCTGACAGCTGTTCATTATAGCACTTGCCTTAGTGTGTCTGTCTGGTGTTACAGAACCGGAGATACTGGGTTGTGTGAGACAGTTGATCTTGTTTTTCAAGCAGAAGGAGAATATTCTTTTGCTATTGAACTGTTTGCAGCCTTATACAGGGATAAGGGGCTGCCATACTTGAGTTGGGAAGTCTCTGCAATGCACAATAAATTAGCTTTAGCTTCATCATCTAGCAGTGCTTGAGTGTTTGTCAGGTTTGTGACTTATGGGGAATAGCTGAGGTAAGTGGTACAGCTGAAAGACCTGCATAGTCACCAGAGTGGGGTTAGGTTCCTGGAACAGAAGATTGTAAGACACATAAAGGCCAGAGAATAGTAAGATGGCTCTTACTAATTTTTTTTAAAAGGGGAATGAGGGATTTGATTATGAATTTACAAGTAATGTAGTATCTGAGAAATGAGAGATGCTTGAGAAGAATTCTGTTTCTGCCTATATATTAAGTATATATTTTCCTATTATAATCCTTGCTAAAGAACAGTAGTCTGTAACTAGAGATAGCTGGAGTGGATTTTCTGTTTGCTTTTTTAAAAATGCAAGTCTGTATGTGAGCTTAACTAGTAAGAACATTGCATACAATATAGAACAATGTTACTAACAGAAAACTACTGGATCTACAAAAGAAGGCGGCTATCTCAAGTACATATTCTAAACCAGGGAAGTTTTAATAAAGGTTGTCTTTTACTTCTTTTTGAAAATACAATAGCATGTTACAAACTTAGGCGCATACATGAGCACTGTAGATTGATAATTTTGTAATACAATTATGTTTTTAGCACAGCTTTAAAACTGCACAGGCAAAAGCAGTGCTGTAGAAGAATTATGGTATTAAGTTTTTTATGTGGTCTTTTAACACAAAAGACCTCTACTATGTGATTTAATATTTATTATTAGAGAGAGTGAAAGTTATAAAGTGAAATTCTTGTTACTAAATTTGAGGCCTATCTCTGAGGTCTTTCATAAGCACAAGGGTTTTACTCATCCTCTATTTACTTTCTGTGAGTGCAGTCCAGATTAATTCTGTATTTTACACTACGAACTTCTTTAGGTGACCATAAGGGGGAAAAAACCCAAACGACAAGACCCAAACCCATGAAGGCTGTTCTTGCCTGTAACAACTAGATTATGCCTGAAAAGGTGAAATTTTCTGATTTGAAATTTGTGCATGTGGCTTGTCAGGTCTGATGGTTGCTCTAGGGAACTGCAGCAGTCTTCCTACCTGCCAGTAAGACCAATTTACCACTTCACACCGCTTGAAAAGAAAACCTCAAAAGCATTAGAAATTTGAAGCTTGTATTCTTTTGTGCTGAGTAAAAATAACTTTTTTTTAGTTAAGAAAAAATCAGGAAAATTGCTTGGGTTTGAGAGTGAGCAGAGAGGCAAAAAAAAAGTGCTTTAGCCAGCCTTGAAACTAAACTTCTTTGGGGATATTCTCCTCATTGAGATTTCCACATTGTAAAACAAATATGTAATGCTAGATGCATCTCTCAGCAACTCAGTAAGGTATCTCCTTTACTTGGCAGTTAAAAAATAGACAAGCAAAGCTAAAACCTCTGGGGTGGAAAAGCCAAACTGTCAGCTGCTTGCTCAATGCTCTTTTAAGAGTATCAACTTGTTCACCACCTTTCCAAGATTGTTTTTTTCTTTTTCCCTCCATATGAAAGCACAAGCACGGGCTGTGCTTTCTCTGCCTTAGCATGTGGGAGATGTTTTTTATAAATCCTTGAAAGCATGCTCTATGCCATGGAGTGCTTTCAAGTTTCTCTGTCTCAGCTGGAAGAATTACTTAGTACTGAAGTGCTACTGTAGCATAAATATCACTAGTTGTTCCTATTTTGTTCATCAGATAATTTTTTCCTTGGGAACCCTGATAGGGGTCTTTTCTGTGTGAAGGTTTCCACTGTTTCTGGCAGATTTGGAGTGCAGACAAGTGGAAAAATGTAGTAGAATAGAAAAGGAGGGCAGGATGAGAGTTTAACTCTCCCGCTGAATTGCAGACTGGTCTGGTTTGGGCTTTTATGAGAGCTGCTGGACTTGGGCTGTGGCTGAGTTACTGCTTCTGCCAGCAGTTGGTTCATTCCCCACCGCCCCTCTCCCTGTGATGATTTGTGGCTGTGTCTCTGCCTGTGATTTGTGGCTGTCAGAAGCGGAGTTGTCTTTGGAAATGGTGGCAGGCAGGGGAAGGGTGTCCGTGTGTCCACCTCCATCTTCCTGCTACTGTCCTGTGGCCAGAGACCCTCAAGGACAAGAAGCCAGAAGCAAGTCATGTAAGTCACAGGCTGTAGGCTAAACCCTGTGGTTTGTCCATTGTGCTCTGTTGATGTTATTTTTTAAAAAACTAATCAAATATCAAAAGGATTTTGTCTAAAATACTTGAATAGAAAACCCTTTTCTTAATTTTCTAAAGAATTTAATGTTTTAATCTGCAGAAGTATTTTGCTTTCCCAAAGGACCTGGGAGGAGTGGAGGGGAAGCTTTTTTTTGGCAGAAGTAGCTGTATGTAGGGGGGGGTGTGTGTGTGTACACATGTGTGTCTTTTTTTCTTTCCCTGTCTGGTGTTGAATGCACCTTTCCCTGTCTAGTGGTGTTGAAGGCTCGGAAGAAAGTTTGATATACTCTTCCAGTAAAATCCTTGGGATAGATGTCTGGTGTTGTCCACAGTTGAAACATTTAAGTGCGCTCTGAAATCCTCATCTGTTTCAGTACATCTAAGCAGGGATTTGGGCTGTTTATTGTATTGTTTCAATAGCAAAAATATTGCAAGCAGGGAGCTAGATTTCACGTAACTGTAACCTCAAGTTTTCATAAGAACATGAAATAAAATGAGGTACTTTAAAGCACTCTGGAATATGAGTAAAAATGCCAGCTTTAAGTGTGATTTAAACTGGTTGTTTAAATCACACAGCAGAACTCCCAATAATTAGAATGTGCATTAAAATAACCTTTCCCGAATTCTTGTGGTTTGAATGTCTTGTTGCAATTTTCGCTTTTTTTTTTTCTCCAAGTATTTCTGGTATGTGCAGAATAACAGTTAGTGCTTCTCTTACTTCCAGGTAACTCCCAATGAAAACAGATAATCAATGCCTCCTTCCTGTCAGTATTTAGAGCCCAAGTGCATTTGAGTTTGTATCCATTAATAATTATGGCTAATAATCAGAATTCTTAAAATAAATAAAACCCTAGAAAGATCATTAATGAGTAACTTTGGAAATGGAGTTGGCTACACTGGAATAAAACTTGTGTACAAAAGTGAAGTTGAATTACAAATACATAAAATGTAAGTCCCGGAGTTCGATTTGCTTCTGTTTCTGGAATTGCAGCTTAAGCTGAAAGAATAGCTCTGAAGAGGCCTGTCTCCATCGCTGGTACTGACAACCACACCTTCTGCCACTTCTGCTGTGTAGAACTGAGCAAAGCTGAGTAGCTTTTGACAGGGATGCAGGCAAATAGCCAACGTGCTTCTCTGGCAGGAACATGGCAGTAGAATTAATGATCCCAAAACACATTGCTCATGTGGAGAGTATTAGGGAAGCTTTCATTTTATTAAGAAATAAAAAAAAAAATACAACTATTTGAAAACATTTTGGCCAGGTCTAAGTAAATAAAGAAATGTTAAAGAGGGATGTAACTGGTGTTGGATACTTCAGAACCAGGAAGAAGATGATTGACTTCTTAGTGGAGAATTAGCCCAATTAGAAGTAAGTAAAACTGAGGGAACCTTCAAGAGGCAGGAAAACACACTCTAGATACTACAGATCACAGCAAAATCTGCTCATAGTGGCAAGGCGTTACAAGCCACATACCCTTTCTTTGGATGTGAAATCATGATTTCATTGCTGGTGTTTAAGTGGTGCTGGAGCCAGGCCCTGTTTCCCGTACGAGGATGGGCTCTGGTTGTGATTTGTGTTTGCAGCAGTTATAACACCACCACTCGCTTCAACAGACCAACTTCTGATTTCTCACAGAGATAAGGAGGATCTAAATGGAGGCATTGGTGCTCTCTGCTGTGGCTGCTTCCCCTGTTAGTAATTTGCAGTGTGACTTCTGCATAAATGAAGAAGGGGAGGGGGAGAATATTTAAGCAGGAAACTGTGCTACCTACCTCTAGGTGAGAAAGGCAGGAGAAGAGAGCTGAAATTACAACTGCTTATGGTGTGAAGAGCAATCTTACTTCCTTGTTCAAATGTTTAAAACGCTTGTTTAATACTTTTGTTATCATAGAATGAAATTTAACAAAACCTGCTGGTTTTAAACGGGTATATGATGGTGCATCCTCTGGTTGAGGTAGTTCTAGGCATTACTTTTGCTAAGGCCGTTTCCAAGATACGTTTTAGTCTGTGCATGGAAGGTTATGAACATACGTATGGTTTTATAGATTACAGTTTTTAAATGTCATGTATGTAGCCGATAATGTTCCCTGTTTTGATATAAAACTTAGATCTACTTTCTAAAATATTTTTAGCTAATATTTCTGTGCACACTTAGATTTCACAAATGATGCAAGGTTTGGGGAAAGATGGGAAAATGCATCTATCTGTAATTGTGCCAAAGAAAATAGATTTATTTTGATTCAGAGTATATTCATAGTTATGGAAGTAAGAGGAAAAAACTGTATTAATACGATGTTGCCCATACTGTGCCTGTGGATGAAACCACATTACGTCAAGCGAATCTCAGAATACTGAGGCAAATCATGGGAAATGTTCACATGGAAATCCCAATCCTATGTTGCTGCTGACAAAAGGGCATCCCATTTATGGAAGAAAGCAAGAAACAAGTCAAAGAAAGCCTGAGAAGCAAAATATTTCACAGTGACATTTAGCATGAAGTACAACAAACATTTTCTCAGGCTAGTTTTTCAACCTTTTTATTTTTTCTCTTTACAGTGGATGGAACTGAGGTTTAACACACTAGCAAAATGCCCACACTGCAAAAAAATGTAAGTTCTCTGAAAGCAAGATTAACTGTTAAAAGCCAGTGTTTCTTCTGTAGAAGTCTTTGAAGTAAAAGGTTTCTGCTGTGCTAATTGCTTTGCTGTGCTCATCTGAATTTCAAGGCTAAATAGTATGTTATGTGCACATGAGTTTTCCACTTTTTATGCACAAATCAGTTAGCTTTAAGAAACACAGGTTGGATTTGTTAAAATGTTCAAACTGAATTGCTGGAAGCAAAAATAATTTGTTAACAATAGTCTGGAATGGGTTGCTAAAAGTAACAGCTTTGGTCCTTGGAATTTTACCACTTCATGCAATTAATCATATCATGTTTAAATGTAGAACTTGAATTGCTTAATAATAAAAGGAGGAAAGGAGACAATCTTGTCTTTACTGATTTCGTAAACTCAACAACTAACTGGTGTTAAACATCTTAATGCATTAGCTTGTTTAATGTCTTTGAACTGCTGTGGAGTAACTTGTCTACTCGTTTGCTGTTGCTTCAGTAAGAAGGTGAAAAATTGGAATACAACAGCTGTAAGAGTTCGTTATGTTTTGGGTTTTGTTTGGGACTTTTAAAAGTATTTGTTTGGCCTTTCTTATCAGGTCAGGAGTGCTTAGTTGGAATAGTTGATGATTATTTAAAAGCTACACTACTAGCATACTTCAAATTTGTACAGAATCTCAACCACAGGGTGCGAAATAAGACTGTAAACTATTCCTTCAGAGACTTTCTTGTCCTGATGATTTATTTACATGTTTGTCTTCCTTTGATAGGTAGGCGTGACTTCCAGTTAAAGGAGCAAATGTGTTTTCCATTGGGAATGGAGAACCGCAGCTGTGGTGCATGGTGTAGGAAAAGTAGCAGGTCCCTTAGGACGCAGAAGGCGTAGGATGACTGTACTGTAGGTGTTGGCATGGCTTGGCCTTCAACTGTGATTGAAATCTTTTTACTGGAGTATTTGACAGAGAAGTCAGTTTAGCGGTACGTTTAACCTCAGGAGTGTAAGCGATCGCGTGTGGAGTAGTGGTTACCTTCTAGTGGGCTTCGATCAAACTCCGTGTCCTGGTGAGGTGTTGCTCTGCAGAGGCTTTCACTGCCTGTAATTACACTCAGTCTTTTCAGTGCTGGGGGAGTGGCTCATGTTTTGTGGTGTGGTTTGTTTGGTTTTAAACCAATTGTAATTATGTTTTATATTTTATCATGTCCCTTGATAGCTGACCTTAGCTTTTTCTCTTGACTCGCCTTAGGTACAACATTACTTGCTGTTTAACCTTCAACAACAACAAAAAAACCCCACATAGCAACAGTCCAAAAGTGATACCATATAATCTGTTGATTTATGTTGTTTGTATTTTAAAATCCAACTAGAGTCTAAGGATTTCTTAGTGCTTTTGTGTATAAATTGCAAAGCATCCTATCTTTATTACATAAACCCAGAGCATCTCTGCAGTGCAGTTTGTGAAAATTACAGCTTGTGTGGCAGCTGAACTGCAGAATACAAAAGAAATTTCAACAAACAGGCATTTCTGCCCTTGGGCTGAGGATGCAAACTATGGAATATTGTAATTTAGCTTTGAATTAGTTGCTTGGTATCTTCTTGTGCTCAAGGTGCAATGGTCAGGAGTTCTGCGCTTCCCACAGCATTAACATTTGTAATGCATGGATTTAGGGCACAGCGCAGGGGAGGCAGAGCTTTGAGTCATGGTGAGGAATAAGGACCTGCAGTGACCTACTGCTTTCTGTCAGCCCTTTGTCATAGGTTGTGGCACCTGGAGCCAAGTAGTCAGAAGGGAATGTGGCGTTATTTCATTAGTAAGCCGACTAGTGAGATGCAAAACTATTCATTCTTTCTGTTGACTCAGTTGATGATTGTCACTGAGAAAAGGGTGGTGTAGGCTGAGGCGCAAGGCACCTGGAATCCCTGCAACAGTAGGTTTTTTCAAGATGACATCTGCTGAGACTTCTAGATTCTCAAATAATTGTCCTTATTTTGATTCAAACATTTGAAAAAATGCAACGAATATCTGCAGATAGCTTCTTTGTGACCCACCTGTTTGGCTGATGGAGACTAGATCTTAATATTAAGAAAGCCTTGTAAAACCACAGGAGAAGTTAGGAGCTACTACACAAAAAGGTGAATAACAAAACAACGTTCAGTGAAAATAAAACGATGGTGCCTCAGAGTACATGAACAAAGGAACTTTTCATAGCTGGATGTTGGACAAAACAGGATCTTGGGTTCCTTGTTTGGTTTTAATCTTATCTACTTGCTATTGCTGTGTTGGCCCAAATTTGGGTTCTTCATTCGGTGTGCAAAGAGCCAAAACAGAGCCAATATTATTTTTTTTTTTTATATTCCATATCTGCACAGAAAAGGGTTCTAGGTGATAATTCTTGAAGCTCGCACACCTGGTTCTAGCCAGGTACCACATTTGCACCATTCAAACATATGAACACTCCTACTTCTTTTGTTAGTACACTCCTACTTGAAAGGTATCTGACAATTCTCTGCTTGCCTCAATTTAAATGTACAGTGCATTTTAAATGTACTACACCAGCTCAGGTGGTAAGGGGTTATTTGGGTAGAGGCTTTTTCCATCTAGGAGGTGTGGTTTTCACACTCTAATGAGAGAGTTCAACCTCAGGGCACCAGTGTGGGGACTTCGCTGACTCTTCCAAACTGATGCTTGGCCTCAAGGATCTATGTCTGGGGGAGCTCAGAAGACTCTCTTATTCTTCCTTAAGCACCCATTCCTCTTTTTCATCTTATGCAGCCCTCAATCTGTCACCCTTTCTTCTTTCTGAGACTAACTTATCGTATGGTAAACAGTGTTGGCCAAACTTCTAATAATCAGTCATCAATTGTGGTCACAAATTTATTTTGTTACATACTGTACTCTTTTGTCTCTCATCGTCCTGTGTTCTTGTCCAGGCTCCCTCTGTTACACCCCTCAAGAGTCTTTTTTTTTTTTTTTTTTCCAAAACAACTTGGGAAATACAGGGAATTGTGATGCAGAGAATAAAATCACTTACTTGGTAAAAGGCCAGATCTGTTTGGAAATGGACCACAAACTTGGTCATGCCAGTATAGGGAAGGTGTTTGCAGAATCCCTACGGATAGATAGTAGTCCTGCATGACATAGGCCCTTGGCAGCACGTTATTTACTGCAACTGGGACAACAAATGTAGCTAATGAGGAAATTGTTGCAATATAGTTTTATTTTATAGCGTACAGGATGACACCTGGAATGGGGAAGAAATTTTTTTTTTTTTTACTGTTTTAGCATTCTTTTGTGTTTCAAAATACAAAATGCCAGATGTTTATCAGCCTGTTTCCCAAGAGTGAGAGGTTTAAGGAAGGCTTCTGGTATTTTTCCCATTTAATGACTGAGAAGAAGCAGGAGCTGGTTTTTGTCTGCTAGTCTCTTTCCCAAGCTGTATTTTAAATTATCTAGAAACATCAGGGTCATGAATTCAGTTACTAGAAAGAAAATTGAATGGTACAAGTTTTTCTTCCAGAATGCTAAATGTCTCTATTCCCCCCCCCTTAGAACCTACTTATTTTTCTTCTTAAGGCTTGACAAAATGATGAACCTCAATGAATTTATAACATTTTTGCCCCGTGAAGTCTGCAGTACCTTTAGGAAAGAGATGTTGGAACACTGTCACTATAGCGGAAGCTACTTTCAGCAGTGCTACTCCCTTTCAAAACACCAGCATTCTGATCTTCTCTTAAAAACCCTTGTAAAAGCATGTCTGAAATTCTGGCAGTAATTCCTGTTCGGAGCATGAGACCCTGCGTTCTTTCCTGAGCTACTCCTTTAACAGCCTCTGTCCCATGTGGTGGTTTTCCCTTCTTCTAATTACTACCTGATGCTAAATTGGCTTTGGTGTCTTCTATATCTGCTGTGGTTGCCCAAAGGTCTGGCAGGTGCCTTTGCTTCCTTCGCAGCAGCTCAGAAAGAACGAACTGCTGCCTTCGGGACAGCTTTGTAGTGAGTTCACCCTCAGTGGTCCCACAATGGAAACAGCTGCTTCTGTGACTGAAAAATGTTCTTCTGACCCCAGTTCAGATATTTCTGAATGTGCCTTTCAAAGTTGCTGCTGTTGGTAGGCTTTGGGGTAGGGTTTCAGCTTTCTTTATTAAAAGTTAGTTTGGGGTTTTTTGTGCGCGATTTGGGGTGCGCAGAGGGAAACATCACAATTTAGTGTGGCCTAGCGGCCAGTATCACTGTGGAGAGGAAAAATAAATTTATTATTGATTTGGATTGTTAAATATTCCCAGGTCTGTTATGTGACTGTAGAAACTTCACATTTATTTACTCTTGACTTTCTACGGGAAGAGGAAAGGCAGTTTAAGACATTCTTTACATTTCCTTTTTGCAATATTTGAGGTGAGGATTTCTCCCCAAGCCTTTCTTACTGGATAGGAGAGGACAGAGCTTGAGAGAAACATGGAAAATACACATGGCACCTGAAATACAGTGATCACAAAAACAAGACAGCTCTGAAAGTGAAGGTCTCTTTCCCAAAATGAACTTTGTCTCCCTGTGAAATACATAGTGCAGTAAATACAATGTGTGTTTTAGGTGTATTGAACATGACATTTTCACCAGCTTATCTTAAAGATCCAGCTCTGTAATAGAATTAACTTCCTGAGTACATAGCCTGGAAATCCTGTAAGGGAGGGAACCTGAGGTCATTTTGGCAAGGCCAGTGCTCATCAGCTCAGCTTTTGGAGAAGTCTCCTCCCTGTCCCCTTTTACAAAACTTGAGGTTTGTTTGGTTTTGTTTTCTTTTACTTGTGTAACTTGGAATCAGACAACACATCCCTTTTCTAGAATGGCTGTAGAAATATTCAGGATGGATTTGTGGCTTTGGGGTAATATGTGAGAAGGTGGTAGGACACCATTATTTCCCCAGTGGGGAATTATCCCACCCTAAGCTCACCCCCAGTCTCACCCAAAATGCGTATGGCGAGGCTGTCAATAAGAACTAATTTTCCCTGGAAATTCCCTCTTCTGTAAAATGTGGAACAAATGGCTTCTGAGCAGTCGCTGTGTTCAAGCCTTGCCTTGCAGAGGAAGCTCAGCAGTTAGCTTGAGGACTGTGGCTGGGTTTGGTTTTTTTTTTTTTCTTGGAGCATTTTAGAAATTCTTGCAAAGAAATAATATTGGAGTAAAGCTGCTTAAAGCAATCTATTTGAAGGCTTTCTAAGATGAATGCTTAAAAAAATTTTAGTCACATGCTAAGCATATGAGGCCTTAATATGTGGTTAATTAACTGAAGCCAGAAATTTGGTCAGTCATATGACAGATGCACTGCTCCAATAGTTCAGCAGCGCTTTCTTCTCTTACACATTCATCTTGAATATGCTCAAAAAAATGACTTGGTGAAAATTACTTGCTCTTGCATCTGTGGACACAGAATACAAGCATCGCAGTATTTCCAAAGGTGCGTTCATCTCCCAGAATGGGATGAAGTATTTAACTAATGATAGGATGCTTCAGAACTACCTCTAAGATAGATGGTTTATGTTTTATGAAAGCACGTCTGCCTCCCCACTCCGTTCAACGGACCTATGTGTTCACTGTTTCCAGCAGAATTCAATAACGTTCCTATTTTCCTCATTAGGATGTACAGCTGTATGTGATGGCAAATGTGCGACTCAAGATGTATTTGCTAAACAATTCTGAGCTTCCAGAATTCATTTTTCTAACCTGTAGTAAAGAATGTAATGTTTTATTTGCATTTTATAATCCGTTTGACTGAAGCACTGAATAGTTAGTGCAGCAGGTAGAGACAAAGCTGTCTGCCTTGGAGTTCATAGTTGAGATGATGAGTGACAGAACTCCCGAGGGATTTATTTATCCGCAGTGATTTGTGCAGCTCATGTAACTTGTGATATAACTCTGAAGGAAAATGGAAAAGTAAAAAGAACTTGTCGTGTTTTTGGAGTTACCAGAACTGACTTAAACGTGTCTGAAGTATTTTCTGTCTTTGGAAATGTTGAACGTTAAAAACTTGTGATGTTTGTGACTAAAACACTTAAGGTGTTTTATCTTTCAGAAATCAGGTGGTTCAGCCACTCAGCAGTATTGACTGAATTACTCCAGGAGGTAGAATAGTGCAGGTTGTTATTCCTAACAGCTTAGGCGTGGTAGAAATGATTTCCAGTTGCTTAGATGGAGTGAATGTATTAAAGACACGTATTGCTCTATTAACAGCCTAAAGGGTGTCTTACACAGAAGCTGCAAAGCCAACCTGGGTTTTGCAGTCCCAAGGCTGTTCTGGTTACTCACTTGGGTGCTCTGTGGATATAGGACGGAGACACTCAAGCAGTGCGTGTGGCACCGCTCTTTGCTGCAAGCACCTGGATTCTTAGATACCAGTAACTCCCATTTAAAACAAGCATGAGCTCTGTCTTTTACTGCTTGCTATAACTGTAGACTTTGCCTACAGCTTAAACTTAAGATGGTGTGTGTTTAGTGCCATGCTCCTACCGTCACTCCATTTAGACTGGACAGCTACTGTTTATGGGGGTGGGGGGCTTAGGTTGGTTTGTTTTTTTTAATTTAAAATACCATTTATGTTCTAACAGTTCTTCTGTTGGAAGTGCGCTGCCACGGAGACGCTGCTGTGCATACATCACTATTGGAATGATATGTATCTTCATTGGAGTTGGATTAACTGTGAGTGACGTTCTGTGAGATATTTGCAACTGGGGGGGGAGATGGGGCTGTAGAAAGGAGCTCCCTTGGTTGACCAGCTCTTCTTTCCCAGCATTTGAGTAAAACCTAAGTTTGTGTAGGTTTTGTCACCTCCTTTAAAACCATGGACTTCATCATTTAGGTTAGCCAGAAAAACGAAATGTTCCTAAAAAAAAAAAATAATGTTCTGGTACTTTGAGAGTCTCCTCATCCTGATGTTAAATTTGATTCTTATCTCTAAAAACTTCACATTTATGAAATAAAATTTTTACTTCACTGTAGAAATACTGGAACATCTTGTTCTTGTTACACTCAAAACTTCCAGATTTCCAGAAATACATACTGCTGTATAGCCAGGAATGCAAGTTCTACTGCAGTAGCGGGGAATGGGATCCCAAGGATTAGAAACATATATATGCCTCTATCATTTGTACAAGCTATAAGGAGTAAAACCAGATAATAAGCTATTTACAGATTAACAGGCTCACATAGTTTTCTCAGTAATAGATTAACAGCAGCCTAGTGCTTGGCTCGCAAGTATCTGGTACTAGTTACTAGAGCCAACTTCCTACTAGGCCATCCCAGACGAGTACATAGGAGGAAATAGCTGCAGTTGAATTCACATCTATGATTCTCATTATACATCTAACTTGTGTTATAACCCGAACAATTTATATGTGAGCTTAAAGGAGCTATGAAGGATTTTCCAGTGTCCCTAATAAAAAGTGACAGCCAGGAATAAAGACAATGTGAAAGATATTTCTTTTTATATATGTATATTTTTAACGACCTTACTGAGTTTGGAAATGTAAGCATTTCCCCATGAGGTGTGCCCAGAGGCTCGTCCAGCCTCCTCCATCCTTGGGGTTTTTTGGCACCTAGCTGGGTTAAAACTGAGCAACTTGGTCTGACCTCAGTGTTGACCCTGCTTTGATTGGGAAGTTGGCACTAGAGAACTCCTGATGTCCCTTCCAAACTCAATTATCCTCTGATTGTGTAAAATTAAGCTAATATCTGACTTACCCTTAACAGAGTAAAAAGCTGCCAAAATATTTCTCCTTAGTAGAATTTGCCTTTCCCTGAAGAGCAGACAGTGCTGTACGATTGATGCTTTTGTTTTCTCTTTTCAGGTTGGTACACAGGATTTTGCAAGGCGATTTCACGCAACGTACGTTTCTTGGGCTATTGCTTATCTCTTAGGTTTAATCTGCCTCATTCGAGCCTGCTACTGGGGAGCCATTAAAGTCAGTTATCCAGAGCACAGTTTTGCATAGAGAAATTGTTAGAGAATAGCAGATGAGCATCTAGTAATTCTGGATATTACATCTTGGACACTTTTAAAACCTTTCCTGTAAGGATTCCATTCTGTTCAAAGTAGTTTTAAGACTGGGGGTCTCTAAGAACAAATGTTCATTGCACTACATAATATGCAAATAGTTTGTTTTGCTGCTAGATTCCCTAGCTCTGAATACTAAAGCTGTGTTTACATGTTCATAACTCTGTCTTTATAGGCGTTGAATTTTATTTCAACAGACAGTATTAAGTTTTACATTTCCTTTGTTATGTTAAAATCCGTCTGCCATTTTTCTAGATGATCAGTAAGAATTCAAAAGCAAAAGTGTTTATAAGTGTTTCTACAGTAGCTTCACATTTGTACTTAACATTTTAACTAAAATTACATGAAAGTGGCTTGCTTTAAAACCTAAGCAATAAGCGTTTTGCTTGAACTGCTTACTGCATCTTTTGCCTAAGATTGTAGTGACCTTATTCAGGAAATAAAAGTTGAGTGTACTTCAGAAGACTGACACTGTTGCTAGAGAGACATTTGTAAACACTGTTAAGTTTTGAGACTTTTCAACCAGAGAGATCGTACTTTGGTAGTCCAATTAAATTTCCATTTATCCAGGATTGGATTTCAGTTAGGATAAAGGCTTTCTTACAAGGATCCTGGGACTTAAGTGTTTTGGTTTTGTTGTCGGGTTTTTTTTTTTTTAACTGGCAAATCCTAAAAGCCATGCTCGGATTATGGAACTTAACTCCGGTGAATTGTACAAGTTCCTTTACAGGGTCGAAGGGAAGCATTTCATACGACTTGTTTCATAACACTTCAGCGTCATGTAGGTGACAATAAGGTGGTGATGGGTTGCCTCTTACTTTCCTCTGATCGTGTCAGACTGTCCCTGTTTGGGAGAGTTGAGCACTGGTCACTGCAAAGGGAGACACTGTAAATTCACATGAACTGCTGTAATAAGAAAATGAGTAAACTATTACTTGGACCATTCCATCAACATATATCTAGTCAATTTAGCACTGACTTGCGAAGAGAATACGGAAACTGAAATTTTTTTTCTAATGATGTATTCACCAAGGATTGAGGGACCAGTTCTTGCACTGCCCATCTTTATAGTTTTAAACAAGTTTTTGCTAAATTTGGAAGGAATGTCCTGAGTGATTTAGGTGACTGTAGTAATTTAGATAAATGGGGTCAGATGGGTAAATTAATGTGGATGTTTCAGGGATACATGTAATTTAAATTATCTATGTTCCTGCTAGGACAAAATTATACTCAGATAAGGATTTTGGAGCACAATAAATGTAAATGATCAGACTGTAAATGATCTGTCTTTCTATGATGCTAAATGTATAAAAGCAGTAGCTCAGGATTACAATGTACCTTTTACAAATAAACTAATAAAGAAATAAAGATTATTATTGAAACTTAATACATTTTCTTATTTATATACAAATAAAAATAGACAAGTGGAAGAATTTCCTAGTATGGTACAGGAACCACAAAGGTTTTGTGCAGCAGGAATGAGCTCTGCATTTTTGCCACATGGGAACCGCAGGAATGTGAGAGAGCAAGAACAAGTTGCCATTCTCTTAATGTTTTGGGAAGAAGGTGGAAGTAAATAAGGGGTGAGACCACTGTTAGAATTGTGTTCTTTAGCCAATGGCTTATTGATGGAATATGCTAATAGAATCTCTTATTTTTCTAATGCTGTTTACATCCCTTCACCGTAGGGATTTGCTGTGCTCGTTTGCATCTTAAACCTTCGAAAACTCGTTCCAGTTGGCTTGTATTTCAAATTACTGCCTGCCCTGCACATCCTGAAATAAAGTTGGCTGAGGCGGCACAGAAAATCATCTTCTGCTCTTGTAACTTAAGTGGGGATGGGAACCCTGAGTATAATGTTATATTCATGAACCAGAGGAATTTGTGCCATTTCCCCCTGTATTAAGCTGTACTTTTTCTGTCTTGTGCTCCTCCTTTTTCTTCTCAACCTTTTTGGCCAGGAGAGAAGATATATGGACAAAGTAATTTATTTTGGTCTGGCTCAGGATAATAGCATGATAGTTGGTACTGTTTCCTTTTGCAAAGTGAACTATTGTAGTTATTTCTATGAAATATGAAATGTATTGTGTTCATTTCAGCCACTTCTGGGCACACAAGAATCATACGTTAACCATGTCAGAAAATTCAAGATAAAATATGAAGGACCTCTACAAGGGACGGGAGTAGATCTGGCTATTTGTGGAGCAGGCTTGTTTGGAGACAGTCTTGACGTTCTGTGCTGGACTAATCCCAATCCATTAAATTTCTCTAAACTTTTAAGTTAAAAATAATGTAGGCCTGTCCCATGCACACCGATCACTGGAAGAACTTACAGCTTTTATAATCACTCATTTCTTTTGTTGACTTCTTATAGTATTTTCCTCAATGCGTTACCTTTGTGTTCAATGGAGGAGGGAGCTCCTCCTGAACTCGCAATGAAGGTTTTATCTTCTACCTTCCTGATTCTCCTTCCCACCAAAGACGTTTTTATACAAACTGAGTGGTGTTGACAAGGAAACAACAGGCCTTAAACTGTGCTTTATTTTCTTTAATTATGAACCTGCCGATGAGTCAGCATCTAACTGGTTTTGTTTGTACTTGCCATAGATGTCGATGTGTTGTCCTTCAAAACTAAAGACTAGAGCGTAGTGTTTGTGAGAACTAGATTATCAGGAGATCTTTGTCATAAGCAGCATGTTGAAAGAAGCTGGAGGTTTCACAGGAGCCTGATAATTCACCGTGAAATGCCTGGAGAAGATGCCGAAGCAACTGTGGAGGCCCTAGTGGTTATTGCAGAGAAATGGACGATGAGCAGTATTTGCTTTTGTCTTTCACACTGTATGTCTTCGCAGAGGGAAAGCCAAGGCAGCACCTTAATATCAAGCACTAGAAAATCTCTAACTAGGACTAAAAATAAATAGGTGAGTAGCAGCAAAAATGATTTGTCATGTTCGATCAATCCATCTGCGCTTTCTGACAGGGCAAAAATTCTGCACAGAATGCAGTATGCTCACTAAAAATATCGGTGGAATGCTCTTCCAAGGAAGCTTGAGAAACGCAACAGTAAAATTATTCAAAGATAGTGATATCAAACTGGGAGGAAGTGGCAAATACATGCCAGCTATTTGGAAGTATTTAATATTTTTGTAAAGCTAGGATGCTGTTTACTTCATCTATTTCACTTCTAGCTGATAGAAACTGAGAGCAAGTTGAACGACTGGATGAAGTTAACCCATCCTGTTCTCCTACTTATTTTCTGTCTTTTGTGTGATTCACATTTACAGTGCCAGGGTGTGAGCTTTCTCCTTCAAAAGATTCGTTGTGGAGAAATAGATCGGTGTTGGGGAAAATGAGTATCACTTAACTACTTGCAACAGAAAATTCTAATATTACCATTTAGTATAATGTGTAATGTTCAAAAGCTGGACGCTTACTCTATGAAATCCCCTTGATACCAAAGATTATTTTCTTTATAGTGGAACGTAGTTGTTCATGTTTGTCTGAGGAGCTACCTCAGGTTCAATTGTCCTCATTCCTCAGCCTTTCAGGTGTGTCTGTCGCTGTACCACAGCTTGGCAGCAGAGCTGTGGGGGGAAGCCCGCTTGAAAATAACTGAAGAAGTGCTGCTTATTCAGATTTCTTTCCGTTCTGGTATTGGTACAGTTGATGTGCAGCAGATTGCAGGAAGGTGAAGGAACAAAAGGCTGGAGGTCGTGCAGGAGAGAGGACAGAGAAACTTAATCGGATTTAAGTTGTTTGCAGGATTTTGTTATGGTTATTTGAGCCAACAAGAAAAGAATATCTAGGCTCAGTTTCTTACAGCTTTAACCACAAAAGAGCTTTTATTTTAGAACAACAAAGCTACTTGTTAGCCTGATTCGTTAGCAACTCATCATGTTACACTTCACTGGAAGCGGGAGAAGTCTACCAGGGAGGTATCCCCGGATCACTGCTGCTTTTATACTCTTCTGTAGGCACTTGCTGCTTTCAGAAGAAAAGGGCATCGTGCTAAACAGATTTTGGACCTGGATCTGTACAGCTGCGTTGACGGTTCCTTTCTAACGTTATAGCAAGAAGTATGTTCAGCTAAATCTTGTGAACAGCAGTAATAGACATGACAGAGTATGGATTGGAAATGGCTGATTTGGATGACGAGTTGTATGTCATTGCAATAACTTAGTAAAAGTATTATCAGTTGGGTTTAAGAACACTCACTGTAAATATTGGCTACAGATAAAACTGGATGAGACACGTGGGGTCATAAGGACATATATTGGTTTAAGGGCATATTATGGTTTTATCCAATAACAGTGTATCTTGTAATGGAGAAACAACAATTTGTTTCAAAGTAAATTTAATCTTAGCTCTTTTGCATGCCTTTATATCAGTTTGTAACGATATGGTTATAGTTCCAGCTCAAGTGTGTTGCTTAGTGTTTAAAAAAAACATTCGGGGAGAGATTGGGACTGAGGTTAGAAAAACACCTCTGAGGGCATGTTTCTTATTTTTCTTGCAGTATTTCCTTGGGAAAACGATGTGCCTGATGGAATTTCAAGAGTGATTTGCGTTAAACTGTGTGAGAAAAGTTGCTTGCAGGCTTATGGGTCCAGGCCAAAGGACATAGAGCATGGTACCCTCACAGAAAGATCAGACTGGATTTCTCGTATTTCCAAAGGAAGATCTTTAAACTTTCACTGCTGTTTAGTGAAGTCTCTTACCTATGTGCAATACCTCTTTCTTGTCATACTTCATATTTTGTTTAAAAAAAATACCATAGTTGTCTAGATAGGAAATGGGTAGAGAATTTGCTTTCTAGATTTGCCTCCAAAATTTTGCCTATGCCGTATTACTGGAATATTTTGTGTCCTCTTTATTTTTCTAATGCTTATTGTATTTTTCTTTGCATATTTTTATATCAGTAACGGATAGTACAGCATGTAGTTTCTCAAGTTAAACTTTTGAAATATTTTGAATTCTTGCCTTTACAACATACTGAACATAACTGCTACCCATTCCAGAGAGATAAAACATAAAGCACCTTGAAGAAATGAATCTTTAATAACAGGATTTCTGTTGAACATCCATTGGAAAGGTGGAACACACTTCTGGAGAAGCTCTGCCAGCTTGGAGCTTCTCACCCTGAGCTCACTGCATGGCAAGGAAGCCCACAGGCCCAGCAGCTGAGCCAGCAGAGAGCGTGCAGGCAGAACTAGAAAGGCTGCTTTAGGCAAGTTAAATATTTTTTTCAAGTTTTCCATTCTCTGAGCTTTAATGGTCTCTTATTTCTGTTCTGATGCTTATAATGTTAAGCATTAACCTTTTAGATAAAGATTTTTCCATCCCAGGTGTCTCCCAGGCACATTGTCTGTGCAGTTTCAGTATAAATAGTACTGGTTTTTTTTCCAGGAATGAGAGCAGGGGGAAACTGTTCATTTGTTTATGCTTAAACAAAACATTCAGCCAGAAAATTCCAGCTCTCCCTGTCCCAGGCTTTGGAGCAGTTTGGCAGGATCAGCTGGTGTTAAGTCAGGCACGTTTCTAACTCTTCCCCAAAAGTGAGCTGAAATATGGCTGTTAGGAGACTCAGAAAAGTTTCACCTCTACTCTCAGTAGATGTTTGTTAGAAGTAGCCAGCTAAAACTTTCAGAAGACCTGTTTCACACTGAATATCAGTCTCCTCTGAACTGGTCAAATTGGTACCTTCATGGTGGAGGTACGGGAGAAGACAAGAGTGCTTTCCTGTAACTCCTCTTTCCCCTGTACCCGGAAGGACAGGGCTGCCTCCTCCAGTACTGCGGGCTCTTTCATTGGCAATTGGGCACCATGAAGGAAGAAATAAAAAAGGTAACAAGCAATGTCAGGATAAAGAAGCCTGGAGAGGGACAGGGATACAAAACAGGCAGAAAACACAATCGGTGAGAGGTGTCAGGCCGAGGAATAGAGGAAATGACACTATGGAAAAGGAGGAAGAAACACCTTCTTTTGTAACACCACTTAATTCTGCTTAAATCAACCTTTACATGGACTGATACTTTTTTTTTTTTTGCATAGTATGCCTTTAGCCATAATTTCTAGTCCACAAAGGACTGCAGCATCCCTGAAAAGGTGCTTTTAGTACTCCCAATGGTTATCCACTTGATGGCAAAAGGCTAAGGATGGAGAGAACCTGGGCTCTGAGCCCGTCTTCTGGGCTTACTCTGACACCGTGACTTGTCTGCATCAGTCTACTCTGTGTCAGAGAACAGGAGCTGAAAGACCTGTGGAAGCAAGCCATTAGTCCCTGACATTAAGAGCACACTGTGATCCCCACGAGGTTCCTCCATCATCACTGTCCTATGTGATGGAGGTACCTTGGAGTTCCTGGCAGACGTGCCCTGAGCTTGACAGCACCCAGGGACACCCTGCATGTCCCAAGAGAAGGGGGAGCCAATACAAACGTCCTAGTTCAGCCCACCCCCCCTAAGGGCCAAAACAACTAAGAAACAAGAACTACACGGGCAATCTTAATTTTTGCATTTTTTTTAAATTAAAAATGAATAAATGTCACTTACAAAGCTGTTGTACTTAATATGGTCGAAACTGAACACTAGGAAGCAAACGGAGATAAGCACAATTAGTAAAAAAGCATACACAGTAGAAAACAAAACAAAAATTAGAGCCTGCCATGAAATAGCTTAGATTCTCCTCAGATCTGGCTCTTGTATAATTTAAAGAAAAAAAAGTTTCTTGTTGTGCATTAATCCCTTTCTAAGCTGGTTTGCAGTCAGCCCTCTTGCCGGCGCTGCTCTGGCTGATGCAATGCCCATCCCTCTAAGTGTCGTGTCTACCTCCTGTCTGAGGCAGTGCTAACACCAGAGCTGCCTCACATTATTAATTTTATTCTCATTAGAAAAACACTGAAGTGGTCTCATTTACATATTGCTGAACTGAACAGATGCTGTGGGTTTCCTGAAAAATGATTAGAATCGGCGTTTCTATTCAAAATGCTTCTAGTTTTGCTTAAAGTGTACTGTCACCAGCATCAGAGGTGATATGCTGTAGGCTTCACTGACTGGTAGGCTTGTAGGAAATTATTGTGTTTTGTGACTTAACCGTGAGAAGACAACACAACCTTACAAATGGGGTTTTTTTTTCCAAATTTGGAAAACAATGTAGCAGCTACTATTGATAATAAAGCCACAGATGTACAAGCATACTGTAATTAATGTTGCAAAGACAGAAATGGCACAGTTGTAAGACACTACATAGTTCTGGTGTTATATCTGTAGCAGGAAGCTTCACAAGGATGCTTTTTCCAATTTACCGCAGTAAAAATTAAGGAGAATAAACCTTTTCCCTTCATCTTAAAGTAAAAAGCAGAAAACATCGTGTGTAAACACAGTGATTTTAGACCAGAATAATGCTCTGCAGCCCGTCTCTTTCTGTTTAGTTTAAAACAAAAATGTAGTGCAGTTGGCTTAAAAAGATATTAGCAACCCAAACTGAAAGCTTGGGGTATACCTCATTTTAGAATCTAGACAGTAAATGAAAGCCTTCCATACTTCCCTACCTGATAAATTATAGAAAGAATATTGTTGCCTCCTCTTATTCAGGCTTAGTCAAACAGACTACTGAATTCTCCTCTGCCTTTACCGTTAGAAGACAGCGCGGGTCAAGAGCGTGGAGACCTCGCTGTCGTGCTTCGCTGCGCTGGCCCTGACCCGGCCCTTCCCTACGCCAGAGAAGTAGCCTGCCTGGGACGGCAGCCGGCCGCGGGCACAGGGACAGCAGCAAGAGCTGCTGGCGCTGACAGAAAAACCGCTATTGCCACAGCACTGTTTATAATCTCATTATGCCCAGAACAGCTCATGTATTTTGAATACGGCATTAAGCGTATTGGGCTGTTTCTAATACTGATGCAATTTCCAAGAGTAGGCAGAAGAAGTTGAAAATTATAAAATTTACAATTGAAATGTTTGTATTTGTGAAATTTAATTTACTTCCCTAGCAGGATTATCTGCTTTTAGTTTCACACTTGTAAGCGCCCAGGCTGGCTGAGCTAGAAAGCTTGAATGGAATTTTCAAATAACCGCAGATCCTAATCTTGGCTTGAAGGAAAGCCTTGGTGTGAGCTGATTTAATGAGATATTTATGCGAGCTGACTGAGCCCTAAGTTTCCTATTTCATTATTATTTATGGAATCTCTGTCATTCTTCTAAGTCTATAATCTTTCTAAATTGACGAATATATGTTTTAATTACTATTACCATTTCTTTCTCTTTGGTTTTTTGGACTAGAGTGATATAGTATTTCAGTTTAGTACAGCTGTCTATAATATAGTTTCAACAAGGGCCTTATCGCTAAATTTGCTGGGATTCAAGACATCAGAAGTTAGGATTGACTTACCCTGAAAGAAATGCTATTGCTGATCAGAGACCGATACCACTGGAGTCCTTGGAAGCTGCTTTCCAGGAGTGAGATCCGACTGAAGGCCAAATTCCGAGGGGGGAGAGGTGGTCACAGCAGCTCCCATGGTGACTTCTCCGTGAAACTCACACCCTAGGAACAGACTTCTGCAAAGAATGGCTGAGCAGACTCCCTTCAAAATCTCAGCTGCCTAAATGCTTTTGTGCTTAGTTAAAAACTTGAGATTAAAACCTAAGTAAGTCTGAAAATGAGTTATATTTGTTGATTAAGCTGCAGTTAATAAATTCTTTACAAGTATATTCCAGAAAAGTTCAGTTTTCTCATATAACCTTGGTTTTAATGGCTAGTGGCAGTTAAAGGCATGAAAATTTTTGTATTTATGGCCTTTAAGGAAAAGTGTCAGTTTTTTGCTACATCTTCTATAAACACAGACTTCTTTTTTTAAATTTCTTTCACTACATTTATATGATAAACATTAAATCCAGATTAAAGCTCTTTGTAGAAATATTTATCTCAAAATATTTTTTTAACTGTAATATAAGCTGTGATAGAATAATATAAAATAGAGAGATACAAGGTACCTGTATAAATTTGTCCTAGACCAAGACATACTATTACTGTAACACTTTTAATGCCCTAGAAAAGAGATTTATAAATTAATAAAGAAGGAATACCTGTAACTTCCTTGTGTGGCCAATAGCCTCTGTAAGCATATGCTCAGAAAAGAGACTGATTAACAAACAGTGTTTCTTACATAAAAATGAGAACTTGATCTGATTTTTTTTAAATTATTATTAGTGAGATGAATTGAAAATCTTTAGGTTTAGCCAGTTTGGGGCCGCATTCTGTGCCTATTCTTAATAACGTCAAAGACTTCAACTGTTTATTTTGCAGGCAGCAAACTTCTTTTTCCAATTCATATACAGAAAAAGAGACTTTCATGTATTCAAAAAGTCAAATTAATTTTAATTCTTGGGTTAGTGGTAGGGCTTCTGTTCCACAATAGGTTTTCTAGGTGCTAGTTTTGCTTTTTTTGTGTGCGTCATTTTAAAAAAATTATTATTAATCCTATGTTTGGTTAATAAAAGCAGTAATTCTTGTGTTTCTGGCCTGCTCCTGTTTCTTATCCTCATTTGCTGTTTGGTGACCTTTCCCTCCCTTTGTCAGTGTTGAAGAGGCACACAGTAAATTACAGGATAAGATCGAGAGCATCTGGGTGAGAGAAACAACCTTCTTGGCCAGAACAACCTGCTGTCCCCAGTTACGTAAACAGCTGAAATTTGATGGGTCCCTCGCCACAATGAAGTGGCGAACTGAGAGTAAGTAAATGTTGAGTGTATTGTAGGATAACCTGCACAGTCCCTGGCTTCTTTGAGCAGGGCAATCTCCGCTTGGCAATGCCAAGCCAAGCCCCACAGTTTCCCTTGGTACACGCCAGGGCAAATCTTCACTTGCCAGCGCTAGACTTCCATCCATATGCCGCCCAACGGCTATTTCTCAGATCACGTCAGAACCTATTGTGGTTCCCTCATGCTTTGTTTGCATGGTAAGATATCACAGTTCTCGCAGTGAAGCAGAGAATTATGTTCTTACATTTTCACAGTCCTTAACAACACGCAGAGCAGCCCGATGATCACTACGCTATAGGGAGGTACATGCTCCAGACTCCGTTTTAGGACAAGACTAAGGCTCCTTGTCTTGCTTCCAGAGGGAACAGGGAGTGTGAACTGCAAAGAAGCTGCAGTTCTCCCCAGCCTCTGCCACAACTGTAATGTCAGCTGGACATTGCATGCAGCATTTTCTGCCTTGCAGTGTATATATAGGTGCAAGGACATAAAGGGCTGTGAAGCACATTCGCTGTACGAAGCTTTTAAAGACCTGATAAACGTGCACACAGAGGAACAAAGGACTGAAGATGACACGCTGCATGAGGCAGGAAGATCAATATGCGCTGAAAATGCAGTGACCCTTCCCTTGATAGTCCATCCTTACAAGCTATTAGATATACGCTACCACCTAGAAGAACAGAGAGAACTGATTTAAGACAGTTACAAATTTAAAAGCTATAGAAATATTAATCCTTTTCTCTTGTAGGTAAAGTAAAATTTAAATGGCAGTATAAGTAAGAAACTTTATTCTGATTCCTTATAAAGCAGCCACCTTTAGAAAAAGCTTTAAAAGGTCATATTGATTCCATTCCAGTATTTGGTAATTTGCATTTAGTAACTTTACAAGAATCTATTTCAAGGTGACAAAGCAAATCTGATTTTCTAGGGTGCATGACTATGGATTTATTTAAAAAGGATTAATTTTTATTTAGGTCATTCTTACCCTCATATGTATATACACACAGCTCAACACATAACGGTTTTATTAGCTTGAAATCATATTTCCTATTTGGCATCTAAACTAAAATTGTCAACAATTTTGATTATCATTTTTCCCCACAGCTGCGGCATAAACAATTATCTCAATTCAGAGAAACATGATTGCATAGTTTTAATATGTGTAATTTTTATAATCAGTACTCTTTTGCGCAGCTAATACGTGTTTCCTTGTGTCACATTCCAGACTTTTCCCTTTTTTTTTTTCCTGTTATGCTCCTGGTCCTGACTCTTCCATCCCCATTGTGCTGTATCTGCATTTCCCAGTACAGGCGTTGGTGGCATTTGCTGAATCATGCTGCTTTAATTTGAATCTAAAGGTGGCAATGTCTTAGCCGTAAGACACTATACATGACAACAGTCGCAATCAGTGTCAGAACGAAACCCAATTCCCGCGACTGAAATATTGGAAAGCAAAATTTTGTGTTCTATTGGGGCATGAGCTGGTTTCTCTTGAAGTTTCTTTTCAGATTCAGAGACTTAAGTCGAGCATACCTAATGACTTTTAGGTCTTGTAATCCAGTTATGGTAGATACATCAGATGTGAGAATTCAGAGTAAAGGTATCTGTACAAATAACAGGTGTAATTCTGGCCAAAACCCAGAAAAAAAGTGCGAAGCTTGCACTAAATTAATTAAGCCACGATCTCAGAATCCCAGTCTCTCAAATCAAATTGAGCTCTTTCAGGATAATATTATCAACTATGAAATGCCTGAGCCTCTTTCCCTGTGCATGTATAGAAACACACATGAGAAATATATGTGGGTTTTTAAAACATCTGTCTGCTAGTAAGTGTATATGTACACAGATTATAAAACTTTTTTGATCTGGATAATGATAGGTGTGGGTGAACTGGTATTGATTCATGTAGGACCACAATTTTTCCCAACTTTTTTCTCCTATGCTTTTGTTAATACAAAAAAATAAGCAAACAGCAGATAATCTTGATGCTTTCTGATATCCTCCTTCATCTGCAGGGTCTGTGGGTGACAGATGGAGTTCATCTGTCTCAAAGGGGGAAGAGAATCCTTGCGTACGAGCTGGCTGGGCTCATTGAAAGGGCTTTAAACTAGGTCTGAAGGGGGAAGGGGATAAAACT
>JAVSBS010013496.1:0-27155 GCA_033124195.1 Coracias cyanogaster
ATCACTTGACCAAGTACTGAGAGCGGAAATCGCTCCTCCTGGGATCCCAAGCCTTTCCAGTCACCCCAACATGGGCCAGCTGGGGACGGAGGAACAGCCAGATGCCAGCAGAGACAGAAGACAATTTGTGCCTTTAAGCTGCTTGAGGCTGTATTTAATGGCATTGCCACTGTGGCAGAGCCAGTGCGGTTGCTGGAGACCAGCGCCTTGCAAATCACACCCCATGCAGCAAGCAGGGCCCTGGCACAGAGGTGTGTAGTGGGAGGGCTCCGTGCTGGGCTCCAGGTAATGAGTCAAGTGTGTCCTCGTCCCTGCGGATTACACCAGTGCTCTCCCACCATATGGCATCCAATTTAATCAGCTGGGGTTGAGTTAAGTGGATTAGGCAGTGTAAGATCCTGCATTGTAATTTAAAGGGCTCTGTCAGCAATAATTTAGTGGGGGAAATGGGCAGCATTTGGGGACAAGTGGGAAAGAGGAAAGAATGGGGCTGAGCTCTGAGGAGGAAATTGATTCTTCATTTCCATTTTGAGCGTCAGGGCCTGGGAGACTCCAGCCTTGAAGGACATGGGGAATTGATTATTTTAGTGTCTTTTTAACTGCCTCAGCTGTCGTCACACACACACTCACTCTCTGCCTGCCAGCCAGCCAGAGCATCCTCAGTAATCCTGTCTCATGCACCCGCCTTGTGCCTGAGTCCTCTTCCCCACCTGTTGGTCTCCCTGATGTTGTGGGACTGTTGGGAGGGAAGGGATGCTACATGGAAGTGCTTTAACGTCGTCTTTAGACCAGATCTCTCTTGATCTTTGCACTAGTTGTGTCTCTGCACGGGCTGGGGGACCATACGGCTCCTCTCCTTGGAGAGCTCGGAAACCTGAGGCTGAATGTGAAATTGTTTGTGGGAGGGAATGTTTTAGGGATTTGGGGATTCTCTCTGCATAGCACTGTGGTCCCCCCACATTTTTTTTTTATTTCTTTTTGCTTCTCCACTGTCAGATCAGCCAGACAGGGCTGTATGACTTGCCCTAATTTAGCAGATATGCTGAGGCCTCCCTTCCCCCTCCCCTCTCAGCACAGAAGGAGAAATAAAGTAGTGGGGAGCGTTGGTGCTGTGTGCCCGCTCGATGTGCCCGATCCCTCTGCAGCCTGCCTGTGCTGAAGGCACTGTTGGGAAATGGCCAACATTCAACTTAAAATCTGGGGACCTTGGTGTTGCCCAGATCCTCTTTGGGAGCAGACTGGGGATACAAACTCTCCTGGGCAGCACCAGGTCCATGCCCTCTGGCTCTCAGTACCACAGGCGTTGATGTGACCCTTCTAATTAACACCAGCCAAGCAGACAGCCCGTGTCCCCAAACAAAGAGCTGTGCCTATGGAGCAAAGCGGAGGGAGGGACGGAGGCTGCATTTCCCTGCAAGCTACCATGGGAAAGGCGCCTGAGCAAGAAGGGAGGGGAAGAGAAGAGAGACCATATGGTGGGAAGGGAGCGGGAGTTAAATCCAAGCAGTGCTTGGTGCAGGGGAGCATGGCTGGGCAGTGCATCCAGGAGGTAGCCATCCTAAGCTGCAGAGATCATTGCCAGCTCAGCAATAATTCTGCTGGCAAACTTGAAAAAAATCCTGATCCAAAAGCTGCAGCAGGTTGTCTTTGACTGAGGGAGGCTGGGGAACACACTGCAGGGTATTCCCCAACTGCAGCATCCCATGGCAGTGCTGGCACAGGCAGATGTGCCTGCATGGGGCTACCACGGAGCTGAGTGCTTCCTGGCTGCCCCAGCCGTTGCAGCAGCTTTTGATAAGGCACAAAGAGGGTTTGAAGCTGTTTCTGCCTTCCCAGTGCTGGCCTGTGCCTGTTTGGGCAGAGCAGTCTTTGCTGTAGCCCCTTCCCTGAAGGGTTTTTTTCCCCCAGCATCTCTTCTTTGTGGCTTGTGGGGGGTGTAAGCCTGGCGCTGGGCAGGGGAGGTTTCGGCTGCTCTCGACATGATGTTGATCCAGTAGCTATTCAGCTGGTCCTCGTAAATACAGCTTCTGGAGGAAGCCACCATCTGGAGCAGCAGCTTTGGGCTTTCCCCCATTGTCTCTCTCGCACTGAAGGATTCATGTGTTTAGGCTGTGAGAGAATGTGCCCGCTGGTCCAAGTGCAGGTGAGGGATGCTCTGCTCCTCACCTTTAACTAACCCAACCCTCTCCCCATCCTGCGAGACACGCAGGCCTGGGGGAGGGAGGGGGTGCTAGAAGATCTGCCTTTTAGCTCTATGAGCCACAGGAGTTTGCGGAGCATGGTTTTGCAGGTTCTTTTCAGCTAAGCATCTACTAAGGAATTACTTGTCCCTTCATAAAGGGTTGGGGTTAAGGCTGGGGCTGCAGAAAGAGCTGGTCCTCTGCAGCTGCAGATGGTAAATTCACCCACTAAGGAGCGGGGAAGAACAGCCAGCAAAGCTCCGGTGTGAGGGTCTCTGGAGGAAGTTCAGGGTGCTTGTTAGCTGATGGATGGGGTAGGTTGAGAGTTAAGAACTGATGTTTAATGCTGTTGACGTTTAATTTAATTGCATTTACTGCCTGCTCCATTACACACGGGTACTTAGAGTCAAGGGTAGGTGCAATTATTCCTTTCAAAATCTAAATAAATGATGCTATGCTGGTTTACCCCAGGGTAGGGTATACTTGCTACTCATTTATTT
Organism: Coracias cyanogaster; assembly: GCA_033124195.1. Taxonomy (NCBI): domain Eukaryota; kingdom Metazoa; phylum Chordata; class Aves; order Coraciiformes; family Coraciidae; genus Coracias; species Coracias cyanogaster. The sequence goes on from JAVSBS010013496.1 coordinate 2,681, forward strand.
TTCTTCTTAGTTGCAAGGGATTGTGCTGTCTGGGTATATTACAATGAAGATCAGCTTTTGTATATCACTTACCGCTGCTCCATGACAGGTGACGGAGGCAATCTGTGTACCCTTATAAGCCTTTGCAATAGAACGTGCTGGGGTGCAGAGAAGCAAGTGCCATCTGACAGAATCTCATAAACATCTGGAAAAGCCCTCTCAACATGCCCATTCCACAGATGATAGTGTTTCTATGGCCAGGCAGAGCTTTCAGAGAGCCACCAGTGTCACCGCAGAGGTGTGGATTCTCTATCCCTTTTACCCTCAGATATTCCCACCCAAATCAGCTTTGCACTTGATGTCCTGTCTGTTTTTCATGGGATCCTGCCATTCTGGTGTAATTGGGTACACCGCAAAGGCTGGGTTTGCTTTGCAGAGCAGCCCAATGCAGCAAGGGGGAAAGCAGCCGCTGGCAGGGCCGGGTGGGAGCAGGCAGAGGGTGTGCGTGGAGCCCCTGGCAACACAGGCACCTCTCCTCGATTCAAACCGCGGCTCTGGCTGGGCTGAGCTGATGTTGGACACACGGGCATTTCTGTTGGCCTAATAAGATTTGCTGGATTCCCTGCTTGCTTTTTTCTTCCTGTTCTTTCCATTTTCTTTCTCTTGTGTAATCTGTTATGTACCCCTGGGTTGCCTTTGGCTTTGCAATCATCCCTGGTAGGGAGGAGCTCAGGTGGTGGCAGAGAGGGGTGGTTTGCAGGGGGTTTGAGGCAAGCACAGTGCAATGAGCGCAGCTCCCTCTAGTCTCCTGAGCAAAAGTGGCACCACCAAGGAGTGAAAAATCCTGACAAGGGGCTTGGGAGGGACTCTCTGGATGAGCTGTGCTGCGGGGAAGCCCTCCAGCCTGCTCAGCCCCTGCTGCTCCCTTCCTTGCCTTCTGTATGTTTCATTCCTATTCAGTATTTCCTTTCCATCACCTTTTTTTTAAATTCTTCTCAGATGTTCTTTAGGGTTTTTTTATTTAATTGATATTTGCTTTTTCTTTCTGACCTCATCATTGTGCCCTAAAGCCTCCCCTATACGTTAATGTTTGGAACCTAGGGTAGTTACCTCTGCTTATAAGCTATATGTCTATACAAACACACAGACAGCAGTCCCATCCCTGTGCCCATGGCATTAAGTGTGTGTTTTGCCAAGTTGTTAGAGCATGATAACACCGAGTATGTTATTAGACCATGGCTGAGGCCCCATCTGCGTCTTTCCCTGCTGTTCTCTTATCTAAACTGCCTCGGTGCCTGTGTTTGCCTTGTAGGCTAAAATGGTTTCTAAGAGCTTAGTGACTGGTGGCTCTGAGGCTCTGATAGTGCACTTGGATTGGAAAGTGTCCTAAATAAATACGTACAAGTGGAGTTGTTGGGGAGAAGCAGCGAGGAAAGAGGAAGGATAGAGGCAGCCAGTGCTTTCCTGTGTGTATCCCTCCTCTAGGCAGCACAGCTCCAACTAATTAATTATGTTGGGATGCAGAGAACCGTGAATAGAGGCTTTTACTCTTTTAAAGCTAAAGGCACAGACATGCGGGTTGCTGCCATGTGGCAATCTCGTCTCCCCCCTGTGTTTTGGGGGCAGGAGGTTGTGACTGACCCAGGATGGACAAGGAGGGTGAGCACCAGGGATGACCATGTTGTCTGTTGCGGCTGCTGCACCACAGTGCTGTGCACGTGCAGAGCCCCAAGCAAAGGTGACCTGCAAAGGACAGGCCAGTGTGCTTGGTGGCAGGGAATGGTGCTCACAGCAATGGGCTGCCACAACCATGTCAGCTCTCCAGCCCTGCTCATCCTCACACAACATATTCTCCTACTCTGAGCCATTGCCAGCCAGCTTGGCCGCCCTTGCTGCAGGCAGGTGGGACCACCAATCCTGAGTACTTTGGTCTCTTGGGGAGCAACCAAGTTCCAGCACAACTGCCACTTGCAGTTGCAGCAGCTTCCAGGACCACCACGAGCACCACGGCTGCTGGTTGCTCTTGTTTGCTACCTCTCATGTGCCAGAGGCACGCAGGTACAGAGAAGATCCTTATTCCACAGCCATGTGTTACAGCTAAAGGCATAAAACATCCTGACCCTTTGCAGCAATGCCAAAAACCTGCCTGCCTCTTCTCTAGCAGCTCCTCTGCTTGATTTTAAAGAAAAGCATATTGTCTTGTACACTGCTGCCCTGCTACTGCTCCCATCCCACCCACTGCTGCGAAATGCTCTGGAGCCCTGTGTTTCCAGGTGTGAAGCTTGCACACAGGCCAGCTGCCATGGCCCTGGCTGTTGGTACTGGCTGGAGATGCTGCCCATGTGGGAAGAGGTCCTGACCTCAGGTGGGTGATCGGTGCCATTTGTGGAGCTACACAGGAAGAACACAGGGCTGTAGCCTTCCAGTCTGAGTGTGCAAGAAAAGGGAGGGATGGAATACTTGATGTGCTCTCCAGATGGTGTTATTTATGTCTATCACTAGCCCTGAGCAGGATGCAGGACAATATTTCTCTTGGGAACCCAACACCAAAATGAGTGTCCCTGAAGCAGCTCTACTGCAAAGACTGATGCTCAGGGGGATGTGCTGTGCTGCTCTTTGCCTCCTCCTGCAGAGACCAGTGCTCAGCCATCACCTCCCAGTGAGGTGTGCCTTCCCAGGACTCAACACTTGCTTGCAGGCCAAGAAAACTTGGAGGACAGCATGATAATGCCCTAGCTCCAACTGCAATTGCTGCAGCTGCATGATTGGAAGAGGTCAGCCTGGACCTGGGCACTACACAGTGGAAGATCTGAATTCTTCAGGGAGGAAACAAGTAAACTGAGCAGTGCCAAGGCAGCTGTACTGCACATAGGATAAACTAGAGTGACTTCCCAGCAGGCTGCAGAGGAACAGGCTGTTTAAACCATTGAAAGAACCATCACCTTTTGGAAAAAGTGTTTACAACTGTTTGTTAAATATGCATGAAAAAAAACCAAACCCAAAGAACAAACTGTAACATAAAATCACTTTAAAATTCCCAGCTGCGCAAAGACCAGCAGTTGTGTAACATCTGGTCTCGTTCCTCCAGGGTATTTTGTACTGGAGATATTTTCCTAGTTTCTTGGCCCACGTATGTGTTTTTGAGCAGGTTAAGTAGGGCTTCCAGAGCTGCTACTGGGGACTCTGGTGTTTGGTGTGGGCACACAGATGAATTAGTTGGGTGAGGTGGGAATATACCCCTGTGCTGCTCTGGGAAAGGCCTTTTAGCAGAGGAGATGGGGTGTGTGCAGGAGCAAGGAAGTTGTGTGCTGGCCTGAGTGCTGGCACAGCTTTTAGCAGGAGCAGGATTGGACCCTGGTGCTGTCACAGCTCTAAGTGGTTCTTGACTGTCACACTGAGTCAGTGCATCCACCCTGTCACCAGCCAGCGCTGGCTGGTACACTTAAAAAAAAAAAAAAAAAACAGGACTGGAAAATGCCAGGGTGGGGGGACACCCTCCATGCGGGGTGTTAGTGGCCACTGCCTTGGCTCCATGTCCCCTGGGCTCAGGGCTGCCACGCGGGAAACGTCCTTCAGGACTCGGACCATCAATCCTTTGTGCATGGCCTTGCCAAGGAGAAATGCCACTGTTAGCTGATTGTTTCAGGATGCAAGATACGGAAATCTCTGCTTTATTTTGTGGGTTTTTTGGTTGTTTTTTTTTTTTTTTCTTTCCTTTGCCTCTCCTTTTCCCTTTCCAGCAATTCCTCTAATTCTGCTCCATCCCATAGCTGAAAGTATGTGCTTGGGGTTCAGGTGTAGAAAGGAGCTTCTGTGAGAGACCAGGAGGGATACCCTGGAAGTTGCTCTGTGGGGCTCTTACACCCCTTTTTCTTGCTGCTTTTACATAACGGGAATTTTTATTCTAGAAAAATACATCTCTCTATATATATATTCTTTTTTTTTTTTCCTCCCCAGATTTGGGGCCTCTGATCCCTTCCTCAGACTAACCTGTCATCTGATTTCCTTGTCTCCTGGGACTTTTCTAGTCCCTCTTGTCATTCCCAAGCAGCTCAGCAATTAGTCACCGAAAACTTTCCACATCCATAAGCTACCTGCTGTACTGCATGGCTAAATAAGTGGCTCAGCTACTGCAGGCAAAACTCCATCCTTCCAGCTTGCTGCTGGGGAGGAAGGACAGTTGAGTTAACTGCTGTGCTTCTGGAGGACAGGCAAGCTGCAGGGCTTGCCCCCTGAGCTGGACTGCTGGGAGAACTGCATCATGACGGATGGAATTAGGGTACCACTTTCTCCCCAGGGCAGCGAATCCCTTGAGCAAGCTGACAGAATTGCAGCTCTACGGGCCACTCCACGCAGTCTGGGTGCTGCAGAAAACAGGCAGGTATGGGTGCTAGTGGGTGCTCGCACTGATCCCCTGGGTTCACCCCGATGTCAGGAGCCGATCATCGGTACACAGGTGACCCTGTGTCTTCACACAGATGGGTTGGGAGTGGTGCAAACTCAGCACCTTGTGGCATTTTCCTTCTTAGCATGCAAGCAATCAGATGCTTGGCAAGAGGAGGAGGAATTAAAATAAGATCCTTAAATCTGGAGACCTTTAGAGGTTACAGCTGTAAAGTCCTAAGCCTGCATTGCAGATGGTTTGGCTTGAAAGTTTCTGTGGCTGCCCAGGAGAGGACTATTGGTCTCACAGTGGCAATGAGATGATGTGCTGGTTCTTGTACTAAGGCTACACGGGAGGAATCACCCCAGCACTTAGGCAGTATTTAGGCTCCAGAGACCACAAGGGTGGCTTTGAGAGCCCTCCTCTTGGGCTGCATTCTGCTCTTTGGCTTAGCCCTGAATGCTGGCAGGGGGATAGGGAGGCTGGGAAGATCAGGGACTGCAGTGGAGTGACTGCAAGGAGGACTTGGAGATTGCTGTGGGGGAGATGAAGGCTGGAAGTGGTAGCAGAGATCATTGCTGGATGTGGTCTCTGCTCTGTTTGGATCCAGATGTGACTGAGTTGGCACACAGCCGTTCTGAACACAAATACTTCTGATGAACAGAAAAGGTGTCCCCGCTTATCCTCAGCGCAGACTCTCTAATTTTAGCTCATTCATTCTCTTGAGGTCTGGGTGCACATACACTCTGTGCATGGGGTATGATGCAACTGTAGCTGCATCATCAGTTCTCAATGGCTGGAAAAAGGTTCACCACCACTGTATTCTGGTTTTAACGCTTAGAGGCAAAGATTCCCCAGCCCATGGAAGTTGAGGCTGTGGCAGAACCAAATCAATGCTGACATCTGTTCATGCTTAGAAAGCCTGGCAATAAGCAAAGCCATGCTACCAAGCCATTGGAGCTCCATTTTTACCACTTTCTTCAAATCAGAAAGCCTTCTTAGAGGGAACATCCTAAGAATGAGACACCTCAGGGGACACCGCTACTGCTTCCATGTCACTGCTAAGTATCCTAGCAGGGATTTGAGTCTCTGCTTCTATGTGCTAATGTATCTTGGTACAATGCATTGAACCACGCAGGCTTACAGCATGCTATGAAACAGGTAAAGGACTCTGAAAGGCACCACCTTCATTTGAATGAGGCTGGAAGAGCCTTGAGGCTGGGGACCAGATTGTGCTGCCTCCAAGGCTTGTGGTGGTGCAGTCAGTTGCTGTGGGCATTTCAGGCGAAAAAAAAAAAAGAGTGGTTGGGGTTGATTTTCTTGAAAAAATTAGTTACTTCAGCAAGGTGAAGCTCTGTGGAGGATGGGGAGGAAAGTAACAGGTGCTCGGAGTGGAGATGGAGGCATGATTTCCTCTGTGGTGCTAAAATGGTTAATTATCATAATCATAGCAGAGCTCCCAGTTAAGCCATCTGTTGCTTAGCAAACAATTTTGGATGTAAATGTAATAAATATTTGATGATGCTGTGAAATGACGATAAAGGACCAGCAACCAACTGGTTCACAGAAGAACCTTCTCTGCTCTCCTAGCTTAGGTTTCTTGTGTCTCCCACTCCTCACTCCTAAGGAACAGTCCTTAAGCCTATGCTTTTGTCCTCCGCCTTCCTGGTGCTGCTGCCAGGCGTGGGATTCTGTTCGACCCTGGGCTGTTGGCATGCCGATCCTCTTAGTAATGCCGGCCCGCGACTGCCTCATAATCATGCTATGCTGGATGTCTTGTGCTGTACTTCACCCCTCCCATTTCCAAACCAACACCTTCATGGCCATGCCATCACCAAAGACCTCCAGATAGTGCTATGGCTGTAATGCACAGGCACAGTATGTGAACAAAGTCTAGCGCTGTCCTTCGTGATGTTTTGTGCATCATGCAAATTAATTACAGTTGTTATTATCCTGTAGGACCTTTCCAGTTGGCTGATTTTAGTTAAAGCCTTCCCCATCTCTCCTTCTGAGTTTGTGTGAGCCTGTACAGCCCTCATTCATATAAGAGGCTGTGAACCCCACAGCTGGGCTTTGTTTTGGGGCTGTGTTTCCTTCCAGTCGTGTATGTGCTCAAAGGTGGAGTCTATGCCCAGCCTCAATCCATCATCTGGAGGCAGTTATTCTGTGTTTACACTGCTGGGACAGAGCTAGGACCCTGGCCTGCAGTGGGAAGGTGGTTTTATTGTTGTGAGCCAGCTGTACTGTGACAGTGCTGACTCATGAACCTGACACCAGGGACAGTGTTAGGCTAAGAATCGACTGGTCCCACGTTGTTCAACACTCCCTAGATTCATCCATAGTTCTGCTGTTCCTCAGCCTGCGTCCTGCCCCTGGACCAGTGCCCAGGCCCCTTGTGAGCCATGGGAAGACGTCACTCAGAAATGTGAATTTCTGAGCATTCAAAGGCTGCACTGTTTATTCAGCTGATAGCTCCATCTCCGTGCTCTGCCTTGGCTTAATTTGAGCGTTGTGTTTCAAACAACAGGGTCCAGTATCCCGCTACTGATACTTCCTATTAAGTGAGAAATCGGGGTTAAAACCAAGCTGCAACAATCCCTGGGGGGACTGGTTGTCATTCCTCGCTGGGCCTCTGCCCTGCAGCTGAAGTTGTGTAAACTTTAAATCATGACATAACGTACTGGAGCGTTGGTGGGCAGAGGCACTGCAGCTGGACCGCGCGGCCCTGCTGACAGTCAGCTGGCTAAAGCCGATATATGCCTGTACCCTACCGACAGCGTGGCGTGTCGGGGGGGGCCTCTATTTAGGGAGGAGTGACTTTTATCTGTGCCTTGACAAATCAGTTCAGTTCATTCCTGGGCCACTGACCTGAACTGGGACTTCTTCCATCCCGTTGTTTACTTACTGCGTGTTGACTCAAAATATTAAGATAAGTAAAATAAAATAATTAAAAAGACCCAAATACCCACAGCCACCAACTGTCCAGCTTTAGGATAAACATTACATAGAACTAGTGCAAACGTAGGTGCAGTTACTTCAAACTACAAAAGTGAATATTTATGCTCTAACAAGGCTATTTTTGCTGTTTGAAACTTGGCCTTGATTTTTTTTTTTTCCCCGCATTCCTAATTTCTCTTGCTTTTAGAGCTGATTGGAAATATCTCCTGAAGTAATTAGGTGACTTAGGAGCTGAAGATCCCTTTGGGTTTGGGCTTGGACAGCAAAATCTTTTGAGACATGCTTTCAGCATCCTCAGCTTGGCAACACAGTATTTCTGGTGTACGAATTTCTAACTAGTGTGCCTGCTCACTCTGCCTGTGACGAACGCAATGTCATAACTGCCCATGCTTGATTCTGCCCACAGCAAGTTTTCTGGGGAATCAGCTTCTTTGGGGATGTAACACGGTATTTTCTATGCCCCGGGTGCTCAGGACAGATCTGGGTTCCCTGCCTCTACCCCTCAGGTTTCAACTTTCCACGGCCAGGACAGTGGTTTGGAGCAGCTGAGCTGAGGTTTCCAGGGAGGTGCTGCCACAGGACAAGGCACTGGCTTTACCGAGCCAAGATGAGTCTTGAGGGAAGGTATCCCTCCTCCTGGACCCGGGATTTGCCCCCTTTTTCTGCCCCCGCGTCCCCTTGGCCCACCACCCCTGGCAGCTGGCGGGGTGCTCCCCATCCTTACCCTGCTCCAGGTCCTGCTGATCGTACCAGGGCTCCTCTTCCTCGCTCTGAAACTCCTCCATCCTGTCGGCGCTCAGCATTTAGCACCAGCGGCCCGGGGAGACGCGCAGCATCCGCCAGCGGGGACCCGCCGCCGCCGAGGATGCGGAGCGGGGATGGATGCGGGCAGGGATGCGGGCGGGGATGCGGCCTCGGTGCCCCGGCCGGGAAGCGGGGGAGGTTGGCACGACGTGGCAGCCGGTGCCTCGCCGCTGCCCCGGCTCTGCCTGCCCAGGGGGGCGGCTTCCTCCTGCCTGCGGGGCCGGGGGCGGCTCCGGCGGGGGATGAAGCGGGGACGTGGCGGCCAGGGCGGGGGGGGCACGGCTCGCACAGGCTGGGGGATGCACAAAGGAAGGAAGAGGGCCCGGCGCAGCCAGGCAGATCCTCTCTCCGCAGCTCGGTGGAGACCTCTAGCATGGAAATGCTGCAAGGAAACCCGGCGAGAGGGAAGGGGGAGGCGAGGCGAGAGCAGATTCCTCCTCCTCCTTCTCCTCCCCGCCCAGCCCTGCCGCGGACAGCGCGGGGCTGCAAGGAGCGGGGTCGGGGGTTGGCAAGGTGGCAGTGACCCGGCCTGCAAGGAGGAGGGAGCTGCCCCGCAGACCCCCCTGCTACGATGGGTCCCTGCACCCCCGGGGAGATCAGCCAGGAGCAAGGCTTGCTGCAGCGCAGGAGGGTCTCCTGGCCTTGCCACGGGCTTCTGGGTGACTTTATGCAAGTCTCGGGACTCTTCAGAGGGGATGTCAGCGCCTTAGTGGGTTTGGATGGGTTGCTGTTCAAGGCAGAGGTGTTTCTAAGCTCCCAGCTGGGGCTGTGAGAGGTCAGTCTCACACAAATTGCCCCATAGCATCACTTTGGCATTGTGTCTTCCCCACATCTTCCTCCAGCTCTGTGCTCTCCCTGGTTTTGCATCCTGCTGAGAAATCAGCACTGTGGATGTAAGTTTCTTTCTTATTCTGGAGAACGAACTCTTGTGTCTTTCTGAAGGGTGAAAGGAGCTTAGAATTGAGGGAAATGAGGATTTGTAGAGTTCTGGGCAGGAAATGTGTCTGTTACATTCAAGTACATTCAGAAAAGACTTGAGGATTTGGTGCTTGTTTTTCATCTTAAGGGGACAAGGGTTAGAGAGGGGGGTCCTTCTCCTACTCACTAGTGTGGAGTTTGATCCACGGGGCTTATTTGTACTTGCCAGCCCTGGAATCCATCAGAGGCTCTAAGGTCCAGATTAACTCATGTGACAGTGAGTTTAGAAGGTTTTATTTTTGCCTTCTGTGTGATGGAGCTCCCTGGATTTATACTTGATTGCATTACCTGGCAGTGGTGCCTACAGAAAAGGCAATATAAGATGTTTACGCAAGAGCAGCAGACTGTGCATCCAGAAAAGATGGGATCTGTGTTGGAAAATTCTGTCCAATCCAGCAGTGACAGGCAGCTGAGAGCCCCTGGGTGATTAGAGTGATGGCTGGTACTCAGCTCTCATGTACAGCAGCAGAAGAGGGAGATAAAGCAGGGAAAGAAGAGAGAAATTGTAGAGAATTGCCTCCTCACAGACCTTTCTACACATCTCCATACTCCCAAAATTCAGTGACTACCTGGAAAGTCTTCTGCCTTAACATGGTTGCAGACCAGAGTCAAAGATTCTCTTTTAACCTGGTGTTTATAACTCAGCAAAGTTAATCCAGGAGAAAGCCATCTCTGAGTGGCTCCCAGTCTTTTACTGAGCAATTTTAATATAGAAATTGGAAGATATTCACTCTGAAAAATAATTGCCTGTGGAAAAGATTCTGTTCGTAACAATAAATTGCTGTCATTTCTCTGGATGGTAGGGCCACGCTGAGTGCTTGGATGCAAAGCCAGGTAACGTGATTCTGTGAAAATGTGTGGGTTTTTTTTTTTTTCCTTTAAGTTTTACAAGACTGACTCACATCTGACCTGTCACTCAATATAATCAAACATTGGTGGTTTCTGTCCAGGTTGTATGCCAACAAATGAGAATTTCCACAGTCTGCCTCAGCTGGGGAGTCATCACATCACTTGCTTCTGCAAAACGATTGGAATTAACTCATTTCCTTTGAAAAGAGGAGGTTTTCAGAGCTGACAGTGGGTAATGTAATTCAGTGGCACCAAAAAGATTTGTTTGCAGTTCACAGAGCTGTTCAGCGCAGAAAACAGTGATGATGGCTTCAAAGGCAACACTGAATTGCCTCAAACAGCTGCTTTGAGGTGTTCAGTGAGGGCCAAATCCTGCATTTCCAGTCCCTGGGGTTATAAAGCATTTTCTTGCAGGTGGGTAGAATCTCATCAGGGTTAATTGGCCACCACATGCAACGAGCTTGTTACAAGGTGCTCCCGAAGGGCTTAAAGCCTGCTCACTCCCGGTTCCTTTCAACCCAGGTCTAGGGGAGAGGCTGGAGCTGGCTTTTCCCTCTGGAATCTCACTGCACCTCTGGATCATCCAGGCTCCATCCCAGAGCAGCTGGGCTCTCCAGCAGCGGTCAGACAGAGCTGTCACCTGCCGGAGAGCAGCTGAGCAAAGGGGCTTCAGGGGACAAAGGCTGTGGGTAGAGGTGAGAAAGAAGGGTGCAAGATGGGGGCTGAGGGAGCTGAAGCGGGGAGACAAGGCAAAGGTCGGGGAAGAAAAAAAGGGGACTGTCAGGGAAGGCAAGGGACAGAGAAGGCGGAGGGAGCTGCGGCCAGAGGGAGGAAGAGCTGGAGGAGGAGGGCGAAGTGAGGAAAGCTCTGCTCTGCCCTCACGGAGACGAATGAGGGTGCAAGGTGAGCACGGCCATGGGCAGCGAAGTGTGGGCGGAAAGGGGATGGAGAAAGGGAAGAAAGGGTCTGCCAGGAGGAGGATGAGCGGGAAGCGGTGAGGTGGGGAACGGGCGGCAGATGGAGGTGGGAGAGGAGAGGAGATTGAGGCGGGAGGATGAGGAAGGTGCCCGCGGGGAGGTGGCGGGGCGGGATGGAGGGAGGGCTGGCGGAGGAGGAGCCGCGGCCGTGGGCGGAGGAAGGGCCGGGACCTGCGAGGCCGGGTTTGACAGAAGGGAGGCGGGCAGGGGGAGCCGCCGGCGCGGGCAGAGGGGGATGGCGGCAGCGGCGGCCCGAGGAGGGGAGGCGGCAGCGGCGGCGTGAGGGACGCTCCTGCCCGGCTCTGCCCGCCGCGGCTGGCAGGCCCCGGCCCCGCCGAGCCGGGCCGCACCATGGGCAGCGCCGACTCCAAGCTCAACTTCAGGAAGGCGGTGATCCAGCTCACCACCAAGACCCAGGTGAGGGCCGCCATGTCGGGCGGTGGGTGAGGTGAGGGGGGGCCGCCATGTCGGGAGCCGGCCGCCTGCCCTGAGGCGCGGCCTCCCCCGCCTCCGGGGTAGCCGGGGCCGCTCGCAGGCAGCCGGGGTGGGCTGACAGGCCCTTCTCCCCGGCCCTGCCCTGAGACACCTCCGCTGCTGAGGGAAGGGGGCGGCCGGGCTGCGGGGCCTGCAGGTGAGCAGGGCCGGGGCGGGTGCTGTGTGGCTGAGCTCAGGGCTGGACGCTGCTGGGGACCCGCGGGGCTCGGGGCCGAGGTGACCGCACCGCCGGCGCTTCGGCTGTGGCTGGCTCTAGTCCAGGCTCTCGCCGTGAGGCCTTGCCCTAAGGTTGGGGAGATGATGGCGGGGTCTGGGCAAGCGGGTCCCACCTGCCGTGTCGCTGGGCTGTGGAGGGGCACGGGTAACGGCACAGGGCCCTCCTCTGCCTCGGGGCACCGGGCTGGCTCTTAGGGGCGTTTGTCAAGGCTGGCAGGGCTCCTGGGAGCGGCCATCAGGGCTGGCAGGGCCACACTCCTGCCTCTGACATCTTGCGCTTTGCCAAACGGCGGCCTGTGACGCTGCTGTCGTCAGGGATGTCCACAGCTCCTGATGTATTCTGCTGCAGGTTTACATCACCACCAAGGGTTTGCCAATGCCCCTTCTTCTGTGTCTTTTTTTCTTTCCCTGAATAATTGGTGGAGAACCTCACCCTGTTTTTGGGTAACAGCTGATTGAAAGGGCTGTTGGCCAGCCATGATGTTGGGAGAGCTTTTTTTCAGCAGAAGCAGCTTCCATCTGTGAAATAATGCTTTATTTCTGCAGGCAAGAAGGAATTAAGTGAAGTGAGGACTGTGTATAGGGAGGGTGGTTGCCTAGAGGCCTAACAGATGTTGCACATGTCCTGGGAGCTTGCTTAGTTCTTAAGTTGAGAGCCCAGTAGCACACTGGAAGAAAACTAGATGACTGTCCTTCTAAGGAGCAGAGGGTTTTTGCTCTATCGAGAAATCACGTCTCAGGTTCTTCTGAGCTACAGTGGAGAATTGCTGTTATGATTCAGCTTTGGCAGTGAGGGAATAACAGCTGCTAAGAAAACCTGGGGATGATGGCAGAAAGATACTTAATGGTGGGGAATGAATTCAGAGTAAAAGGGTATGGATGCAAAGGGGTAAAAGGTAATAGAAGAAAATCAGTGAAAACTCAAGAGATGAGGACTAGGACTGGGAGATGAATTACGGGCAGTAAGGCTGGAAGAGCCTTTGAGAAACCGTGTTTGTACTTTCTAAAGCAGTGTCACTTCTATCTGTATTGCTCAGGAATGGCTTTTGTGAACATGTTCTTAAAAACATCCAATTGTGGATGTTCCACAGCATCCCTAGGCAAAAAGAGAAGTAGATTAATGTTTCGAGGGATTCTTCCAAAGACTTTTCTGGATGCTAAGTAGCTCAAAGTGCCTTCAGCTTTGAACTGTCTTCCTTCCTCCACTGAGAAACATGCTTATAAAGTGAGATTGGTGGGGCAAAATCAAGCCAGTGGGGATCTTCTTGGTCTGCTGTTCACAAAGAAAATCCTGTATGAGGCAATCCTTCATATTGCCAGCCAAGAGAAGAACTCTCACCTTCCCTGATCTATCAATGTCTGTAATGAAAGGTTCACTGCGGCCTCAAATAAAGGAAGGAGAAAAAGCTTCATTCTTGGCTGGATTCAGTTCACATCTTTGTGGTCTAGGTGAGACTAACTGCCATGTCAAAAAAGGGTGGGGTATTGGCGCTCCCATATTTACATACCGTTGAAGGGCACTGGTGTTTGCTTGTGCAGGATGCGTGACTGGACTCTCCTGGGGCCTTCTGAGCTTGTACCAGCAGCAACCTCCAGGTAACCTCCTAGTCCTTGAGACCCTGGGTTCAAATCCAGGCTGCAATAGTGGATATAGTCAAAGCCTTCAAAGCTATTAGCTCAAAATACACTTTGCTTCCTCAGCAGCTTGTTACCTTTTCTTGCAGCCTTCTCCTCTGACGTTAGATAGCTGGACAAATAGGTCTTCGTCAAATTGTTGGTAACATGAAACCATTCCTAAGGCTCTGATGGAAGGAAGTGGTTGAGCAGAATGCACTGTTCACTCACTGGTGAAGGTTCAGACTTGGCACTGAAGTTGAATTTTTCTTCCAAATAAGTTCTTATAATCTCCAGGCTTTTGTTAATTAAAAAATATGAGTATTCCCCTGTGAACATTAAAACCAAAATAAATCTGTAAGAAACGTAACACTTGAATGCTTGTAGCATATGTAGAGCCCAGAACTAGAAAGCTGAACCAAGTCTGGACACAAATGATACTGATTGAATGGATTTTTAAAATTGCCATAGAGAAACTCTGAAGGTGTAAGAGTATTAAAAAAGAAAAATAACTTCAGAATTATTTCAGTGGTTACAAAAGGGCAGTAGTACCAGAAGGAAGGAATTAGCTCATGCCACAGATGCATATTTATAACAACACATGGAGAAATGGGTTTCAGGATTTTTATACAATACATATATATTACATTACATAGCACACCTTTAAGTTGATAAGCCCCTTTTATAATAAACCAGATGTGCTTTATCATAGAGAATGTGTGAGCTTCCCAAATTGCCCATTAAAATCCTGTCTGCTTAACTGGTGAAGGGAAATGTCGATTGTGAGTATGACAACTAGTCAGTGGCAGAGCAGGGAAGTGAAGCTGGGAGGCTTACCTGCTGGCGACACACACCTTCCTTCCTCAGCCAGTTGGCAGTTAAGTGGTTCCTGCAAGCAACCGACTGGAAGATAAGGAATTTTAATCTTGTGAACCAGCTTATTAGGTTTTAATGCTAGCTATGCCACTGCTTTTAAAGAGATGGGAAGGGTCAAACACGAGGAACAAACTCCAGTCCTTTCTTTTTCCCTGCTGTGGAAATGCTGCAGTACCACAGGCTGTTAATTTGAGCCTGGTAAAAGTACATCTTGCGCTTGGAGAGGTTTTTGGTAGCCTGTTCCTGATAGAATACAAGCTTGACTCAGGTGTCTAAGGTTGATCAAAAGCAAAATTGTTGTCGTAAAAGCAAAGCTGTAACCACCACATCACACAGCTGACTTTTGTGCTAAGGTTTCCCTGCCAGACTTCTACAAATCCTACTTTCCATTTTTCTTTGCAACACTGTCTGTGGGAGCGGAGAACTAGCAGCAGACTCATGGAGAGTCTCTACTTGATTCTGTACTGCTAATTGCAAAGATCCTATAGAAAAAATTACTGTTGCTCCGAAATCTGTGTGGAGCTGCTGTCCTTTGCAGCAGGGATGAAAACTTGCTAGTTACTAATGTCTTGAATAAATCTATCCTCAGACTTTGCTTTTGCCCAGCGGCTCACAAACAGCTGGTACGAAGGTGTGTGAATTGCCTCAAACTAATCCACTGGCCCTGCAGGGTTGTCTGATCTCCTTGGAGCTCAATCAAGTGCTGCATGAATGGCTCTCTGGTCGTGACACCCCACAGTTCTGCCTCATTTTGGGTGGAAAGGAGCTTGCTGCTGTTGGGTATTATCTGAGCTTGTGTAGTGATGGCCAGAAACCCTGGTCAGGGACAAGGGACCTGCTCTGCTGTTAAGTCCCAGAAAGAGGAGGAGCCCTGCCCCAAGTACCTCACTCCCTTGGCTGGTGGGATGCTCAGTTGGCATGTTGGCAAGAAGAAAAAAGAATTCAGTGAGTGAGGCTGGTGGCTGCTTGTCCCCTTGATTCTCTGCTGGCAATTTGCAGCAACCTCAGAATTGATTTAAGGAGAGTCTTCTGGCAGGGACCTGTTGGAGGAATGGTTGGGAATGGGGATTTGATATAAAGGTGTAAATGCAGAGAGCTCTTGATCGGGAGGAAGGTGAAAACACTCACCCTGTCTGAGTTTGTGAGGGATTGTATCCAACAGAGAAAGTGAAGGTGGTGCCAGCGTCAGGCTGAGGACAGTACTGATGAGGGGAGGCTGTGCCTTGGGATGTTTTCCTGTTTATGGGACACGGCCAGCTCCACTCTGTTTTCCTGTTTCCTGTGACATACTGTGTTTGCCTGGGGATTGCCTGTTCAGGGCTGTGATCCTCTGTTTGGTCACTGCCAAGGTGCTTGCAAACGGAGCATCCTTTTTCTGACTCCTACAGCGTGTGGTGTGCTTTAAAGAACCTGAAATCCAGCATTTGTAACTGTTGGGAAATAAAGGCTGGAGGTGACCAGTAGGACTGGTTCCACCCTTGTGTGGCCAGCATACGGGTGGGAGGCCTTTACACCTTTCCCAGGTAAACTGAAGGCAAAAGTCTCCCTCCTTGCCCACTCTGAGATGTCACATCACCTCTGCTCTGCCCACTGTGTTCTCAGCAGCCACTCTGTGCTTCAGTCACCTCCTCCCTTTGCTGTGGAGAGCTTGGTTCGGGCAGCAGTGTTTCTCTCTGCCACTTCGCTCTGGACCTTCAGCAGAGCAGTGGCGTGCCAGGAGCTTCCTTTCCTTTCCAGATGTGCTGGTCGTGTTTCCTGAGTAGAGCTGAGCTACCGATCCCTCAGTTCTTCTGTCGAGGATGAAGTTTTAGTTCTCATTGCACTGCTGGTGCAGAGCTGATTGCTCTGTGCTGGAGGAACATCAGGCTCTTATCTGTGCTGCAGCTCCCTCCCCAAAAGAGGACAGGTCTGTGCTGAGTTGGAGGGTCTGAAGCGGCCCCAGCTCACAGAATTACCGGTGACGACTGAGCTCGTTGTGAGCTCTTCAGGTTGAAGCACTGTCAAGGCTCACTGTGGAGCTGTGGGATTTGTTGCTGCAGCATGTGCTGTACCAACACTTGTAACTAACTCTCGACACATCTGAATGAAGATATCCATGGCTGGTGAACAAGACAGTTCCAGGTTTCTTTCCTTTCTCTGTGAGCTTGGTAGAAGCTGTTGGGTGAGCTCAGCATGAGGAAATGCATATTTAGATCCCCAGAGATGCTGCGTGCAGAATACAATCAGCTTAAAAACATCCACTAATGTTCTATCAAGGAGATGAATATTATGTGGATCAAGTAGCTTCATGATGCCAGACTGTTAATTAAAACAGGGGGGTTGCAGGGACATGAGTGACTCAGTACAGAATCCATGTCCCAGGATTGTACATGGGATACCATCTGTTGATGAGGAGCTGAGTTGCTGCAGCCATTAAAAATAAAAGAATTGATGTTTTAGTGTAATCTGTTTGCCAAGATGGCAGCCGGGACATTAATGTGGCAGCACCATCCAACACTGCTGCTTGGGTAATTGCTGCTCTGCTTTTTTACCTCCTTATAATTTTAGCTGGAGACCGTGTTCTTCAGTCTTGGCTGTTGTGTTACCATCTGTAAAATAGCGGCTGTGTTCAACCTCTGAGGAGGCCTGGGGCTAGCGGGAGGTAAAGGGATCTGTGTCTACTGGAGGGAAATGGTTTTCTCCTTCCCCTCCAGCTGAGAGTGAAGCCATTATTTATGCATGATCTCCAATTAGCAGCAATTCTGCTCACTGCTGTTGGTGGGAGGGGCTGTGGCAGGCAGCCAGCAGGTACATGTGGCAATTATACATGCGGTTGTGGTACGTGGTGGTTTGAAAGGGGGGTAGGAAGTGTAGGACATTTTGTGCATTACATAGATTAGATTTCCAAATACTTGGCTCTTTTTGAGGAGTGTAATTAGAGACGAGATTTGCAGAATAGCTTTGTTTCCATTTAAGCATTTCATACCCAGGTTACAAAGAGGCACAGCTCCTTCATGCATTTGGGAAGCTGAAAGTCAGGCTGTAAACACTTGGCTTTTCTTATGGATCTCTGAGGAGCTGTGACCTTGAACCATTTGGAAAAAGTTGCTCTTCCCTTGGGAAGATGTTTGGTGGGAGCTTGCTTTGGTGGCTGAGTGATAAAATGAAGGAGTTTCAGCACTAGAGAAGAGTTTAAGAAGATGCCTGAACACGTGTGGGGTTTTTTTCTGTTTTTATTTTATTTTTTTTAAAAGACTGGAGAGTCGCTTGGGCTGATTCATTGCGTGGCTGGAAGGACCAGGACAGGCAACAGAAGCCTCTGGAGCATTAAGGCAGAGGGCTGCAGGCCAGTAACCTGCTATACCAGTTTGAGGGCTGCCTGCCTGCCTGCCCCTCTCAGGCTTTGGCCTTTGGGTGGTAGTGACACATCACCTGCTTGCAGACTGTGGCTGTTAATTCAGGAGGTGATAGCAAAGGGGGAAATGCGGCACTTCTCCATGTCAGAGCTATGAATGAGCTGTTACCCCCCAGCGTCACATATTAGGTGGATTTAGAAACAGCATAGAGCTGGATAAGTTTCCTGCCTACTACAGAAGAGCTGGGAGTGGGTAGGAGTTAAGTTAAAAGCATATTCATATTTTTGCCCCTTTCCCATCTGACGTGGCAGACCCTCGCACGTGGTGCTGATGATTGCCGCTAGTGAGAGCTGCTGTTTTCTCTGGAGCTGGTGCATGTCGCAGGCAGGAGGGTTCCTCTCGCCCCAAGCCAAGGGCTGGGGTTGCTCAGGTGGACAGCTCTTCTGACCTGCCAAGTGTGCCATGAACTTCTGAGCTGACCAAGTGTGCCATGGCTGGGGAAACTCCTGGGGAAAAGCTTCCATTTTCCTCTCCTGACTGAAATAATGGATCCAGCTCTTTCACACTGCTTGGTGTGACTACGCGTGTATTTATCCCATCCCTGTAGCTGGACCCTTGGGCTAAATGAGCTCTCCCAGCCTTGTTTGGGCGATGCCTGTTTCTTGGCAAGTATTAGCATTGAGATGGGAAGAGCTGTTCTCAGTTTTAGACTGGCTGAAAAGTTAAGTCTTTCCTGATTATTCAGAGCTCCCAGGCTTTGGATGCCTGAGATGTTGTGTAATGGAGATGCTTTCTTGTTCAGCAAACAGCGCTGGCGTTTTCACCTTTCGGGGAGTGGCAGGTCATCGCTGTGCTTTGCTCCTGCAGGGCTGGAGTTACTGCTGGCCCTGTGTGTCTGAGCCTCTGCTTCACCCTGAATGGCCAGTGCTGCTCTCTGGCTCTACAGAGCCATAAAGGACATAGCAGGGTCCAGTCCACTTTGCTCAGCCACGTATAACCTGACACCCAGGTTGTCATTGTTGGTTTGATTTCTGCGTAGATGCCATGCTGTCAGAAGCCGGGGGAAATAACCCTGGGAGTCTGCAGCCAGTTATACAGAGCTGTCTTTCCAGCTGCAGTCTGGCAAGCAGACTGTCTTTATGGCCACCATCCCTTGCAGTGGGCTGGAGGAGAATACTTTGTCTCTTACCATGAAAAGGGGACAACAGTGCTGGTAAAAGATTGCCTGCACTTGCAGAGCCAGAAAAGGTAAGGGGAAGAGCTGTGTTCCCGGGCATGTGTGGGGGTGGGCTTCTCAGACCACAGGTCTCAAATGGCTGGCTTTTTTTGGTGTATCAGTCTCCTCCTTCAGGTTTCCTCTTCAAATTGCACACTTAGTGCTTTTTAAGAACAAAGCCTTGGCAGCAACCAGTTCTACTAAGTCCAGTTCCCTATAAATATTTGATTCAGAAAGATCAATTCTGTTGCATCTGTAAGGGCTTTGAGGTCGGTCTGTCAGTTCCGTGGGTCTGTTTGTGCCCTAGTCTGAGATGTCCTCAGTTGCTTCCTCAAGACTTTGGTTGCAGTAGAAGTAATTCAAGTGCATGCTCAGGGCATCCTTGGCTTGCTCTGAAGGTGGCAGAGCGTGTGAGAGCAGCCTGGCCTATGTGTGTTTGGGAAGATCTTGTGTAATACACGCCCTAGTTTGGAGACAAGCAGAAGGCCTCTTGTACATTGTGACTCCATGAAAGACTTGCAGTCTGATGCAGCTGATCACATAAATGTCTTGCTGCTCAACGCCTTGCTGGGGGAATGCTCTGTTTGGGAGATCAAATCAGGCAGAGCCCTGGTAACAAAGAGATTGGAGGTACAAAAGCAGTGCTGGTCCCATCCCCAAGCCAGACATAATCACTGATGTTTGGGCCTCATGGAATGGTAGTTCTGCATCTGTAACCACGTTTGTTTCTCTGCAGCCTGTGGAGGCAACAGATGATGCCTTTTGGGACCAGTTCTGGGCAGACACAGCCACTTCAGTGCAGGATGTCTTTGCCCTTGTACCAGCTGCAGAGATCAGAGCAGTGAGAGAAGAATCACCTTCAAACTTGGCGACTTTGTGTTATAAGGTAAGGTTGGTGCTATCTTATTCCTTGGTACTGTGCTAGTAGGAGGGTGTCCCTGGATAAATGGCCCGATGGCTCCTAAGGGGAGACAGGTACCGTGTTATTTCCTTGTTCCACGTGATGTACTTTTCCCTGAGAGCAACTCTCAGCCCTTCCTCTCTTGGTTTAGCACAGACTGCAGCTGGCATTTGCTCACTTCGGAGCCTTTTTTCTTGTCCCCTTCCTCTGTTTCACTCTGTCCTCTTGGGTCTCACCTGCTGGATAAACTGCTTCCCTCTTAGGGGACTTTGTACCAAGGCTGCATGTTTGTGGTGAGGCTGATTCCTCGTCTGCATCTTAATTGCTCCTCACCTTGCATCAGTCTGGCTTTAAGTTGATAGATCCCAGAGGGATGTGGAGGTTGTCACTGTGTAAGTGCATGGGTAAGGGAGATCTTAGACTTTCTTTCCTTTTGCTGTGACATCAGAACATCCCTGATGCTGCTTCTGATGTTGCCACGTCCTTGTGTGGAGCGCAAGGGATGTTGACTCATGTTTCCTACCCTTCCAGGTTTGGTAAATTATCAAGCTGGTGAGCAACAGCCTGAGACTTGTTCTGCCTGGGAAAGTGCAGGTGTTAATAAAGCTCCTGATTTGTTCCATACAAAGAGTATCCTTGAATTTGTAGTATTGGAAACACTTGCAGTGGCATTTTCCCAGTTTTAAAGGGTTGTTGCCATCCTGTTTTTCTTTCCTGCTCCACAAAATTGTGAACAAGACCTACTAAGTCATACTGAAGGTACCTCTGGTTGGGAATTGCACCTCAGACAGATAACTGTAGCGGATACTTGAGAAAGAATATAGAAATGAGGAAAAATGGAATGGTTCTTCCCTAGTGCTGTCTGCTTCTGGCAATCAGCAGCTTGGGAATGGAGAAGGGCTGAGGAGACCTGTACTGACCATATAACCTCTTTGATTCTGTCCTCTTTCTCTCCCAAACCAAGAATAAAATAACAGCTGTTCTCCCTGCTAGAAACAGATGTGTTGGCAGACCAGGTGATGGCAGGGCTGTTTATCCAGGAGCCGTAGATCTTGGGATATCAGGATCAGAGGAGCCTGCAGATGCCTGAGGGCCTTGACCTCTGCCGTGTGTGGTGTGCCACTGGACTTAGCGACGCAGCGTTTTTGTGGGAAGCACAACAGCATGGCTTAAATGTATTCTGCAGTCATGGCTAGAGACTCAGTGTACAGAAGTCATAAATGTGCCTGAAAAAATAGTTCATCTCAGTCACAGAGTAGCGTGTGGATGAACTGAGACTACACAAACAGCATTTAAATACCCATTAAGGCAATGACGCAGGCAAGCGGAGTCAGTGACCCAGACAGTCGGCTGTGAAAATAAGCAGGGGCACATGACCTCATGAATTAAAAAGCAGCAAGGTGAATCCTTGGTAAATGCTTTGGCTTTCATTCCCCCTCTGTTTCCCCTTGGGATGCAGGAGTAAGAGCAAGTGGGTGCAATTGCCTTTTTCTGTCTGTGGGTAGAACCTCCTGCCACTGCTGCTGGGGCTGTGATTGCTGCCTGGGAAGACCTATGTCCTATTCTGGAAAAACCCCAGTGACTGCCTCCTCTGAATAGTCCCAGGCAGCAGCTTAGCTCCTGCCTCATGAGTCAGGAGAGATCCCTGCTGTAATCACGCAGCACATACAGATCTGTCAGGCTTTGTGTGTGTCTGTGAAGTGTTTCCCTGCCAGCGCCTCACACGGCGCTGCTGCCTTGCTTCTGCCTGTGTGTCGTGTACTTGATGCGGCTGATTAATCTGATCTGCTCTGTGCAGTGTGCGGTGTCATGGAGCAGTGCTGGAAGGAGCCTCCTGGTGCTGTAGCTGTCTTGTCTCACATGGCATGACCCGTGTGCTGCATGGATTGGCCTTGGCATGTGAGGTTTCCTTCAGTGGCACAGTAGAAATTCAGGAAGGTCTGTTTAAGATCGTTACTCTGCAGCGTCTCGAGCAGCAGCAGCACCTGTACCTTTGAAAACGGTCTCCAAGTTGCTTGTAACTCTATGTGAAGGTGTCACCAGCTTGCCAGACCTGCCAACCCTTGCTAACTTGTGTCCAGGCTAATGCTGCCTGCCTTGATTTTTGTTTCCTTCAGGCTGTGGAGAAGCTGGTGCAGGGAGCAGAGAGCGGCTGCCACACGGAGAAGGAGAGGCAAATCGTCTTGAACTGCTGCCGGCTCCTCACCCGTATCCTGCCTTACATCTTCGAGGACCCAGACTGGAGAGGTTTCTTCTGGTCAACTGTCCCCGGGGCTGGCCGAGGAGGGGTCTGTCTCTTGGCACTTATTCTCTTTCCGGAGGGTGAAGGGTGGGCTGCAGCAAGGAAACTCTACATACTTTTAGGGGCAGCTTTAGTCTAGTTATTTCTATTTGGTCAGAAATTAGATGGCACCTTCTAAGTCCTTTCCCTTCTTTTGATTCTTGCTGCTCTTCCTCTCACCCTCAGCTGCTCTGTTTAGCACAGGTTACTGCATCATCTGAATATTTCACTTGGGTGTGTAGCTGTAGGAGAGCACTGGTATGTGAGGGAAGGCTCCTCCAGTATAGCTGGAAGTGTGAGAGCGATACTAAAGTCTGTATGACTTTCTTAAACCAAAATGACCCTTTTCCATTAACTAAAGTTGGTTTAAGATTCAAGTCAAGCTGAAATAGAGTGTCATTTGCTCTGATTTTAGTGTCATGTTTAAAGCAAACAGTGCCAGCGAAGCTCTTGGCATCGTGAGTCAATACCCTGCTTCTGAGCTGGGTGATACAGTTTTATCCAGGGGCCTTGCCTGATAGGTGAAGGCCACAACTCAGCAAGAGTGGTTCAAGAATTAAGGTTAAATAACTGGGTACTGTTTCTGGCTCTATCAGTGACATGTATAACCTCAGATGAGTCTCTGAACCTCCCTACGTGTCTCTGTCTGGGGAGCAGGCGCAATAGTGCTCCTGTGTCTCAGAGGAGTAGTGTGAAAGTGCTTTAGCATCTCCTGCAAATAGAAATGGTGTTGAAAACACACTTGAGTTAGGCCAGGAATACGTACTTGCCTGCTCCTTCGTTTAGCAGCTGCTGTTCTGTGCATAAAGAGCACTCTCCTGTGAGTTTCTGAATCTGCAGTTCAGCGTGCCTGTGCTGAGAGTGTGGCTTCCCCAGAATGTTAAGGGTACCCCAGTGTTTTGGGGAAGGTTATAAAGGGTTGGCAGCAGTTGGTAGGGTACAAACCTTGCACTTTGCGCGTGGTCTCTGCCTGTCACCTCTAATCTGTTTTGCCTGAGGCACTTCAAGGGGAAGTTCTGGGTGGTGGAAAGGGAAGTCTTTGCTAGCCCTGCTGTGTTGTGATTGGGAGGGGAGTGGTTGTCTATCCTTTCATGCCTGCAGGGACTGGGGAGCTCTGGACAGGCTTAATAATAGAGGAGCTTGTTTTGGGAAGGAACACGGGAGGTGCCTGCTGCTCTGATTCAGCCAGGCTGCTGTTACAACTCTCTTTCCACCTTGTTCAGCACCTGGGAGGGACAGTTTCTCAGCCTCAGAGGAGTGGGGTCACCCCAGGGTGATGCAGCCCAGGGCACACATGCTGTTCTGGGGAGCCCACCTGCTGTGTTGTGCCTCCTGAATATCGGTGGAGCTGTTGTGGTTCAGTGTGCTCCATCGCTTAACCACGCACAGAAGCAGCTGTAAGGTTGGCTGAGCTGCCTGGCAGTGGATGATGGACAGAGCCCTCAGACATGGGGGAAGCTGTGGCCATGCTTATCTGGGGGCAACGGCTTTGCTATCTGAAGGCTGATTTCTCCCTGGCAATAACGGGGAAGATGATGGTATGCCTGGACCATTAATAAGTATCTCTGCGATTATCTGTCACCTACATCGTGCTGCAGTGAGGGGTGGCAGAGCTCCTGGAGCATGGTCGCCTCCCTCCTATAAGGGAGTCTGTGTTGTGTATAGATCTTTTGGTTTGTGTGTGTCACCCGTTGTGGATGTGGTGGTACCCAGCACCTGCAGGGACTTTTTCTGGCAGCCAAGAGGACGTTAGCAAAGATCATTCTTGGAGAAGAAATCCCCTTGTACCCTGATACTTGGCATTTGATCTCTGACTGTGAGCTGAAGTAAAAACATCTTCTCTGGGCCTTTCCATCCATCTTCTCTGGGCTTTTCCTTACATCCAGGATCTGTTTGACAGTAGTTTTCCTGCTGTTGCTGAGACAGACATCAGACTCACACAGGATATTATCTCCACTAGCTGCCTGCTCTGATTTAAGAGCTGTGTGTTGTGCACAGGCTGACAGAGGCCTGGCTGAGACAGATAAGCTCCTGCCATTCCTGCTCCCTGCCTTTCGCTCCAGCACCAGTGTGTGGTGAGGAAGGCCTCCCATCCAGGATGCTCTTCGACAGGCAGGATCTGGCAAGGTTTCCCATGGCAACGGCTGCGGAGGAGTTAGCCATGCATGATTTGAGTGATTGCTTTGAACGCTGGAGATGGCAAAATCCCCTCTGCTATCATGCTTGCTCTGCCATGGCAGGCTGAGGTGGCCCCGCGCATGGTGTCCACAGCTTCTCTCGTTCTGCCATCTCCAATTCTGGGCAGCCCACACAGGACTTGGAGAGGTTTTACACCTTGTCACTGCTGGCTAGCTTCTTCCTATTGCTGTCTCTGTGCACCATCCAAGTCACGGACTGATTACAAGCCCCTCTTCTCCGTAAATGGTTCCCTTTCCTTTTGTCTTCACAAGGTCAAGCATCTCCACTTGGCAAGGTCCAGGGTTACTCTGTTTCCCCAACATTTCTAGGCTTTTGTCGGCTCAGTTTGGTGCCATTGAAGAGCTTGTTCCTGTTTAGTCATCATCTTCCAAAAGGGAATTTCTTTTCCGCACTGGCTGGATTTTGTGTGTTTC